>JAUEKW010000043.1:493042-504767 GCA_032274785.1 Ajuga reptans
GTTTAAGGACTAATTGAAATAATTTTAAAACATTAGGGACTAGTTGAAATAAAAAATACTTTAGGGATCAATTGAAATAAAATTTTAGAACTTCAGGGATCAATTAAAATAAAACTGTACTTTAAGGACCAACTGAAACAAACCTTGATACTTTAGGGACCTTAAGATGTATTTTGCCTAATATAAAAAGGGTTAATTTTAGAAAACACCATGTACTATCGACGTTTTTTCACTTTACAATCTAAACTTTTTTGTTTTTTTGACGGTAACCTGTATTACACATTTTTTTTCACTTAACCATCTCCGGCTATATATTCCGGCATGTATATGCCGTATGCTCAGCACATACCAAAAGCGCCAATCAAATTGCGACACGTTGCCATCTTTAAATCTGAAAATTATTTTGAAAATTTTATTTAAAATATAAAAAAATTAAAAATTTATTTCTTTTAATTATTTTGAAAATTAATTTATTTTAAAATCCATAAAATAAAAAAGTTGATTCTGAAAATTAAATTCAACAAAATTATCTTTTTCAAACTTATTTAGATTTAAAAAATATAATTTCAAAAAAAAATTAATTTTAGATTTGATTCAAAAATAAAATTAAAAAAATATAATTTCAAAAAAAAAATTTAATTTTAGATTTTAAAAGTAAAATTGTATAAAAATAGTAAAAGGATGGTTTTATTTTTATTTTGGGTTTTCTGAATTTATTTTTAAAAGTAAATATTTTATTTTTAATATTTTTCTTATTTATGAAATATGAATTTAATTTTTTTCTTCTAATTTTCTGAATTTTTAGATTTTTTTTTGGATTTTAAATTAGAAAATTTTAATTTTCAAAATAATTTTTTAATTTTTTTATATTTTAAATAAATTTTTATAATTTTCATATTATTAATCTTATATGTATTTTTTTATTTTTTTAAGGATTGCCACGTGTCGCCATTTGATTGGCGCTTTTGGCATGTGCTGAGCACATGGTATATACATGCCGGAATATATAGTCGGAGGTGGTTAAGTAAAAAAAACGTATAATACAGATTGTCATCTGAAAAATAAAAAAACTTAAATTGTAAAGTGAAAAAACGTGGCACGTTGTTTTTCTAAAATTAACCCAAATAAAAAAGCTACTAACATTTATTACTATTACTATTGGTTAAGGATCCACGTCACTAAAGCCGGGCGAGAAAATGAAGCTCACGCGCACAAAACATACTACTATTGGTTAGAGAGCAGATTCAGCCAAAAGTGGAAACTATGCCGGTGAGTAGAGATGCTTTTAACCATGGTAAAAAGCAAGAAGTGGACAAAGAGAATTTTAAACCCGAGGTTAAATCCGTCAAGTCAAAAAAGACTGGTCCAGTCAGATTTTCCTGCAGGACCCCGTACAGTTCGCTCCATCAGTGTAAAAGCTGTGTCCTAAAATATCGCGATATTACAACATTTTGCCAACTGATCCAAAACGATATTTTCTCAACTACTCCCTGACACGCTCTCCTGTCCCCTCCTTTTCTCATTTCCGTTCTAAATTCTTTTATTTAACTAATTTTTTATTTAATTATTATTCTTTATACATTTTAGGAAATATTTTATGTGTATTCTTCATTTTTTTTTAAATTAATCATATTCTCTTATCTAAAATTTGGGAATATGAAATTGATATATCAATGATGGAAGCATTAATATGTGCCACGATAAATAGGGAAAGATTAATATTTCGATTGTTTCTTGTATAACAGTACTTTAATGTTTTTTTTGTAAGAAGTTATATTTTAGTTATAAGAAATTCTCACAAGGTTGTTGAAGCAACTCTACAAGAGGATTTTTTTTAAGTGAACTCTACTGTATTTGATGTCACATGTTCCCACCACACTTTATTGATACTCATATTTTGTTTTATATTTTCTTTCTTCTAAAATAAGAGTAGTATTATTTGGAAAATTTACTTTTGAATAAGTAGGCTGAAAAGTATAAATTTTATAGAAATCATAAAATCTCATATAGGTGGTTTTATTTATTTAATTAATTTATTGAATCATATATGTAGCTCGGTTGTGGAAATAGAATTATCAACTTCTATTTTCGACTAATGAACGAGACAATAACTTTTGAATAAAAATCCTATTTGTGATAATGATATATTTAAAAATAACTTTAATTTTGGAACCGTGTGATATTTATTATAATACATATGATACGTACTGATTGAATATAATATAAAATAAACCACAATTTTAGAAATATTATTAAAACTACTTGGGTTTCAAAAAAAAAAAGAATGAGCTTGCCATTTCAATTTTCCTTTCAATTTAATTGCATCACCGTGGACACATGATAAAATGTCTACCAACTAATATGCCGAGATCCTAAAAATAAATAAATTATATTATCCTAAATTTAAGAATAAAGTTATTATACAAATTATCTTATCTAATTAAAAATAAAATCATTGCACATTAGCAGTGGATAGGATCAGGTTGGTTAAAACAACATTCATATTTTATATATATATATTACGTACTAGTACGTTATATTAAGATGAATATACTAGTTTGGAATTAAATAGTATCGTATAGATTCATCTTCATTTATAAAAATAAAAATGAATATATTAATACAGAATAAAATAAACAGTAATTAATGAAATTGTCCTTTTTTGTCTGGTGCGTAGAGATTAGTACAGAGAAACAGAAAGATAACTACAAAACCAACCATCAATCCATCCATGTCATGCCACAAACAACTGCACCTTCCCTTTCTTCCTCCTATTTTACCTTCTCAGACGCTGTCGTTTTTCATTTATCGAACATGGCGATGGCGATAGAGTGAGTAGAAGAATTTGTCTGCAAATAGAGCGAGAAATTTTTGAACACGACGTTTTCGGTCAACTTCTAGTAAATAAACCGACGGTTTTCACGGCGGTGTTTTGGTGTAATCGGAGATTTCTACTCTAGTTTGTTTGATTTGCTGTGTCCAGATTCGTAAATTGCTCGTGTTTGAATCGCCGATTCCAGAATCTTCGATTTCGGACATTTTACTCTCTACTCTACAAACAGAATTCCATACATCTAGTGCGTGTTTTTAGTTATCCATTTTCTGGCGAAGTTACCAAAGTTTTATCTAGGTATTTTTGTAGATATTTTGAGGGTCCTTTCTTCCATTTCATTTTGAGTTTCTCTAACCGTTGTTATCTTTTTAGAGTGGAAAAATATGGTGGAAATGTGAATTTTTTGCTGTGGTGTTCGTCTCTGTGATCTAATTGTTTTAGATCTCTGTTTTAGAATAGAATAGTGTTCTAATGATTTAATATTGATTTTCAGTTGTGAATAATTGTCTCTTTGAATTGGTTGCTTCATTTATTGAAGAAGGAAGTGAAAGACAAACTGATTGGAGCAAAAGGATTGATTCTGGACTGGTAAATTAGAGAGGGAAAGAAATGGGAGAGAAGAGTCTGGACTCCGAGTTATGGCACGCGTGCGCCGGCGGCATGGTTCAAATGCCGCCGGTGAACTCTAAAGTGTTCTATTTCCCTCAAGGTCACGCCGAACACACTCTTACGACTGTCGATTTTGGGGCTTTGCCCAAGCTTCCGCCGATGACTCTCTGCCGTGTCGCCGCTGTGAAATACTTGGCCGACCATGAAACCGACGAAGTTTACGCCAGAATCAGGCTGATTCCTGCCGGGAAAAATGAATACAGTTTGGATGACAATGGAGTCGCCGGCAGCGGCGGATCTGCACCGAACGAAAAACCAGCCTCCTTTGCTAAGACGCTGACTCAATCCGACGCCAATAACGGCGGCGGATTTTCCGTTCCTAGGTACTGCGCGGAAACGATTTTTCCTCGGTTGGATTACTCAGCCGATCCCCCGGTTCAGAATGTAATCGCTAAAGATGTTCACGGCGAAACCTGGAAATTCCGGCATATCTACAGAGGGACTCCGAGGAGACACCTGTTGACTACAGGATGGAGTACGTTTGTGAATCAGAAGAAGTTGGTTGCCGGAGACTCGATCGTCTTCTTGAGGGCCGAAAACGGCGATCTCTGCGTCGGGATCAGGAGGGCCAAGAGGGGCGGCAGCGGCGGCAATGAGCCTTCCCCTGGATGGAACGCCGGTGGTGCCGGAAATTTCGGCTTTGCGTCTTTCTTGAAGGAGGATGAGAATAGGTCGATGCATAGAGTTGGTACTGGGAATATGAGGGAGAAGGGGAAAGTGAGGCCTGAATCGGTTGTTGAGGCGGCTTTCATGGCGGCCAACGGGCAGCCGTTTGAGGTGGTTTATTATCCACGCGCAAGCACACCGGAGTTCTGTCTGAGAGCATCCACTGTGAGTGCTGCAATGAGGACACAGTGGTATTCTGGGATGAGGTTCAAGATGCCGTTCGAAACTGAAGACTCATCACGGATTAGCTGGTTTATGGGAACTATAGCTTCTGTTCAGGTTGTCGATCATCTCCGTTGGCCTAATTCACCATGGAGACTGCTTCAGGTATTTGATTTCACACTTCAAAGATGTCATATTAGGCCTTTATTTCTTTTTGTTAGTTAATGCTAGTTTATTTATTGATTCTTTTCAAGTTCTCTTATCTTAGTCATGCTCCTTGTTGAAACTAACATGAAAATTGTTATAATATATAGGTTGAAAAAGAATATAGTCTTCTCATCAGAGCTTACACATATTTATGCCTTTCTCATAATCATCTGTTTCGTTTTAGGGAATGAAAATTTAGCCTTCATGCTACAACAATATGCATTCTCATTCTATATCTCCGAAAGCAGCGTATGGATCCGATTGTACTTTGTCATTTGATTTATTAGTTGTCATTCTGTATGCATTCTCATTCTAAGTTTAGTGAGCTAATACACTTTGGCTTGATTGGTTCATATGGATTCTGCGAATTTTAGTTGGAGATGGCTACTTCACAAGTTCATTTGTTTGATTTTACCGGTCCAGTTTTCCCCAATCTCTCACCATTGCTGCTGCTCTTCTCCATATAAGCATGATGAGAAATCTTGGTACCACAAAATTTCTTCAGGCCTGTCACAGTTCTTACATTCACTTGTTGCCCCCATATTCTGCAGGTAACATGGGATGAACCGGAGCTGTTACAAAATGTGACGTGTGTTAGCCCATGGCTAGTCGAAATGGTGTCAAATATGCCACCAATCCTCCATCTCTCACCCTTCTCACCACCGAGGAAGAAGTTACGTTTACCACAACACCCCGACTTCCCGTTTGATGGCCAATTTCCAATGCCATCATTTTCGGGCACTCCCCTCGGCCCAAGCAGTCCTTTGTGTCTATCCGACAACATTACTGCAGGCATACAGGGAGCCAGGCATGCTCAAATTGGAGTCCCTTTATCGGACCTCCACCTTAGCAACAAACTGCAGATGGGACTGCTACCTCCCAGTTTCATTCGTCTCGATCCTCAGTCTAAAACACCTGATCGAATGGCTAGGAGCAATTTGGATGGAAGTGAAAACATATCTTGTCTTCTAAGCATGGGAAACCCTAGCCAGAAATCGGAAAAACCCAGAGGTCCAAAGACACCTCGGTTTGTGCTCTTTGGTCAACCAATACTCACCGAGCAACAGATGTCTAGTGATTGTTCCAGTGAAGTAGTATCTAAAGTGACACAGAGTAAGGTCTCCTCAGGTGGCACCCCGTCGAAGAGCGGAAGTTTTGATCTTGACCGCGAAGATATTCCAAAGAGTTTGTCAAGTGGCCAACTTCTGTGGAAATCGAGCTATCATGCATCTGAACTCGGGCTGGATACGGGCCACTGCAAGGTATTCTTGGACTCAGAAGATGTAGGTAGAAGTCTTGATCTCTCTGTTCTTGGATCGTATGAAGAGCTATACATGAGGCTTGAAGACATGTTCGGGATTGAAAGATCGGAGATGCTGAGCCACGTGTACTACCGTGATGCAACAGGTGCTGTCAAACAAGTTGGAGACGAACCATTCAGGTAAATTTCACCATTGCGAGAAGAATCATTTACTGTATTATAATTTTGCATTTATTAACATATGTGGGCAAATTATTTCCTTTCAGTGAGTTCATAAAGACTGCTAAAAGATTGACCATTCTTATGAAACCAAGCAATAACAATAATGAAAGGTAATAGCTTTTCTAACTACGTTGCAATCCGATTATACTGGTCGCTTGCCCTCTCTGTTTTATGTTTTTTGTGGTTAACTTGTATTAACGTAAGAAGCTTGTTAAACTGAAAGAACTTTTAGTATGTATTTCAGGAAATTGATTACCGGTTTGCCAACAGCAGAGCGTGGACTAGATTCCTCGAACCAGGCAGGGCCATTGAGCATATTCGCGTAATTCAAGCATCAGAAGAGATTCTATGGGATTATGTAGCACAATAGGGAAGAGAACTCTGTTCATTTGCCTCTAATTTGATCTACGAACTCCATTCGGACAAGACTTTGTGTGTGTTTGTGTCTCCGATGAATTGATGGTTTTTATGTATTTAAAGGAAAACTTCAATGGTGTGAAGTTCTAAGCCTATATTGGTGTGTGTTTTGTCTATCTATAGCATCATTGTAGATGATGGTGTGGATTGTGTTTTATGCACTCTATTGACCAATGTTTTGGCCTAATTAGCTTTTGTGATGTTGTCTACTATTTTCATGATCTTATGTTTTGTGTATTTTGAAACGATTCTCTCTCTCTCTCAAGATTGTTCAAGTTGTTGCACTATGAGTCTTTGAATTTGCAGGTCTTGGTTTGGCCCTCTTCGGTCTTTGAGATGCTACACTGGAAGATATACACCACGTGCTTTATCTACCGTATATCTACTCAAATACATGTGGTGTATGTGTGAATGTGTGTATTTAGATACTGGATAAACCACATGGTGTATATTTTCGGGTGTAGCAAGGAATAAACGGTCTTGTTCCTCTATTTTTCCTTTGCTGGCAGTATCTCTCTTTAACTCGGAGAGTATTTGATGATGTTGTTATTCAATTTTAAAAAGTACAGTAAAGCTTTACTCGATTATTGATTAATGTAAACATACGTAAATAAATAAATATATTAATTCTAAAATAGTAAATCTTTGTAAGACAGTGTTTTGCAATAAAAGTAAATAAACAAATACGAGGTTGGTAGTGTTAGACAAAACATACAATTATTTACAGAATAATGATAATTATATCTAGAAGCGATCCCAACAGCTTCTAGCTTTTAAATTCCAGCAACTACATTTTTGAAGCTACAAGTTAGAAGCGGTAAGAAGCTGTTACCAATTTGTGATTTTCTTTTAACTCCAATATTAAGGGGATTCTAGCACAAACTTCAGACCTATAGAATAGCTCGACTAAGGTGGTGTTTGCAAACAAAATAAAACGACATAAAATCACTTTCTTATGTTCAAAAGTAATTTTGTGGTATCTGAAATCTCTAAAACCTAATTGCAAGAGCCACATAAAATTTAATTTTGAAAAGTTAATATAACTGTTTCAAACTAATTCTCAGCCAAAATACGGTATTTTCAATCATTGTTTAGCTTTTGATTTTTCAATAAAATTTAATTTTTTTTTTCAAGCCTATCCGGAATAATTAATTATTTTTAAGAAAAAAAAAGTTGGAATCATAGTTATAGAAGAAAAAGGGGGATATAGTAATGTAATTCTTTCTCAAAAAAAAAAAAAAAGTAATGTAATTGTATGGGAAAGGTGTTGGTTGAGTGTGTTTGAAAACAAGTGTTGACAATCCCCACAAACCTAAAGTGACAAACAAAACAACGTCACAATAATCAGATGTTTGAAAATTGGGACAAAAACAAGTGACCCAACAAACAAACACTTCACACGTGAGGTGTGGGACACTCTCAAGACAACCAAAGTGCTTTGCTAAATATATGCATATATATTATATGATTATTGCGTCACTTTCATCATTATCATCATGTGTTGGTTCCACTTCACTCGCCGTCTTGATGCTTGAGTCTTATTTCTGCTTAATCATTTCTCTCTATTATTATTGCTTTTCTTTGACTAATCTCTCTAGGGGTTTCTAACCTTAAATTGCTGGAAACTCCAAAGCATCTTATAAAGATTTAACTTATGGAAAATTCTAGTTTATATCTGTTAACTTTGCCTCTATTCAATTTATATCCCGCGAATTTTACAGGTTTTTAGAAATGCCCGATAATGTTATATTTTATCTAGTTTATGTCTGATGTGGAGGTTGGACTATCTACGTGGCAAATGAAATTAACTTCAGCAACTTCCAGCAAGTTTATGAAATTCCGGTTAAATCATTACATAAATTGAACGGAATCAAAAGTTACGTACATGCTTTTTAGTTGTAAGAGAGTTGTTACCTTTCATACATTTAGTGACACCTCTAAAAGTACTTGCTTATGTGGTAACAATATAAATATCCAATATTTTTGCTATATAGCAGGGCCTCACGAGGTACTCAAAGCCAACGATGTATAGAAAATCAATTTCCATTGTACTAAAATGTAGTACTTAAAGACTTGTGTTTGCTTGGGTTTGGGGACAAACCCGTTGAGGTTGCCTCAAACCCAAACCTGAGTTTGGCAAAACAGGTTGAGCCCTACATTCACAATGAATCACAATTTCTAATACAACTTTAATTATTACATAATCAATAAATAACAATCTCTTACACATATTACATCACCTTTTACAATAAATTATTATTTCTCAAACAACAATCTCTTCTACAACTACTCAAACAAACACCTTTTTTTATATTCCTCAACTATTTTACTTTAGTAAACAGTATCACAACAATTTTCAGCCCCAACCAAACACTGATGCAATATCTTTTAGCAAGTTGGAGTCTAATTAATGTTGATATATTTAAAAATGAAAACTATCTTGATATCATTCATGACAATGGCTAATGTTATTACAGTCTACAGACAGAGTTAATAGTAGTAGTTCTTGATTCCCACATTGCAAAGTTTTTAGTGCTAATTACAACTGTAATATTTCTTATTTAGTAAAGCAAGAAAATAAAATTCTAGAACCAATGAGTTGAATGTAGTCAAATTGAAGATTTGAAAATGGATATGAAGCAATATTAACAAAATGATAAGTGTTGTGGTTTGTGATCATCCCAATATTTTCTCCCTGTTTTCAGTTCCAAACCCATATATTGTGGATACTGCTCCTGCTCTTCCATGGGGATTAATGACACTTCCAAACATTTATATACAATAGTATGTATCTCATTTCCATGGGATCCCACTAGACAAACAATTTAATAGATGTGGAAATATAGATGTTATATTCAGCAATTTCCACACATATATATATATATATATATATAATCGAAGAATCTCGAGTAAATGGAATATCAACACCCACTTAAGGGTGGCAGCTGGGTGGGTACTCATAAAATTAAGGGTTTAGGCTTTACCCAAACCCTTTCTAATAGGTGGGGTACTCGTCAAAACTTGCCCGACTGCCATCCCTAGATGTACCCCTTCCGTCTCATATATAGGTGTATTGATTTTTTTACAAGGATTAAGAAAAGTCATTAAAAAAGACAAATACATAACAAATTTCCTAATATGCTCATTAATGAGTATTATATTATTCGATATACTATTTAATGCTCATATGAATAACTATGGGTGTGTTTGGATGGGTTTGTGGCAAATCCGTTGAGGGAAGCTCAAACTCATCCATATATTTGTTTAAAGGGGTTTGAGTGCAAACCCTTCTACAACCACCCAAATAAACACATTTTTTTATATTCCACAATTACTTTTCTCAATTATTTTATTTCAGTCAATAGTGTTACAACAAACTTTAGCACAATCAAACACACCCTATATATTTGTAACATTCAGAAAAAAAATACTTGTTTATATAGTTGGGACGTGAGAGCAAAATATATAGGGTTACAATAAATAAATAAATAAATAAAAGGAAAAAAAGAGGAGAGAGAGTTATGACAAGTCAAGTTTGACTCAAAAGGTTCACAAGATCCAAGAATAACAGAGAGATGAATGACATTATAATCTCCCCTAAAGTTAGGCATGGGAAGAGCTGCTACCTTCTTTAACTTATCTTCACAATCAAACAAGTACCCTTTCAACTTAAGTCACTTCCCATTTTCACTTTATATTATATCTTCATCTTTTATATATGTATATATTACTTTCTGTTATATCTTGATTTTTATAACATTTCATATTATTCTAAATAGAATGGATAATAAAATATTTCATTAAGTTATCTACATTAATATATATATATATATATATATATATTCAACCAGTTGTATCTAGGTGTTTTTTTATTGAGAGATCGTAATAGGTGGTTGCACAACCATCAAGATCCCGGGATAAAGACCACATGTCCATACCCATGTTACACTCAATGTATTACTCATAGTAGATTACCAAGTATTCTTTCCGTTTTATAAAAGATCTTGTTTCATAAATATATAGTTTTCTTTTTAATTTAATCGACTTTTTGAAGACACAACCTTCCAAAATTTTTGAGGAGATGTTTGTTTTGCACTTAGCACGGACAAATTTCGGATGTTAAAATACCAAATTCCTGTTTGTTTTGAGATTTAAATTTAAATTTAAATTTTTCGATCCAACACAATCATATCCTATATAACCTACATATAATATTACATCACTACCTACAATATAATATTGCATCCACTAACTTTTTTCAGCATTGATTTCGCATCTAGAGTACAATCATACCCTATATAATCTCAAAACATACATATAATTTTACTATTCACCTTTACATCTAAATTCTAGGATTTCAAAGGTAGGATCTTCCACGACCCACTTAAACTTAAACCAAATACCCCCTAAGCGTTTGATTATATAATTTATTTTATTTGTTTATTTCACTTATTCGATCATATGTAACTTATTTGTGTGATCAAAATTCTTATATTTTTACTCCATATATAATTTAATATGACATTAACTTTTGAAATGTGATAAAATTTTTAGAGAATATTTTTGCTATTGTAAAGATAACCTTTCCAAAAGAACAAGTATTTAAACTCAGCTAATGCACATAAAATACGAGATCTCATTCCTGTAACAATTAGTAATTTTCATAAAAAATAAAAAATAAGGATGTGTTTGGTCGGGGCTGAAGCCTGCTGTGACACCGTTGACTGAAGTAAAGTTGCTGAGAAAAGTAGTTGAGTAATGTAAAAAATATGTTTTTTGGGTTTGAGCCCCCTCAACTATTAAAGACAAACACATTCTGGGGTTTGAGCTCCCTCAACGGGTTTGTGCTCAAACCCAAGCAAACACACTCTTTCTAGCAAAAAATCATATTTCTTCCAATATTGCCCTTAGATAAATCCAAACAAATATCTACAAGTCTCATAATATTATTATTACCTAAATTATTTATTCTCTCTGTTGGTAAATTCAAAATTGATCCTCCTTCCTCTCATATTCCCCCCAAAAAAAAAAAAAATATCTCGTAATTTTTTTATTTCTACCTAAAAATTTAAAATAACTTTTTTTTAACGGATGGAGCTAGCAATTAATTTTTAGGGATAAGGTGCAAATACACCCTCGAACTATATCCCAAGTACAAATAAGCACCTCAATTATTTTTGTGTCCAGTTACACACTTATTCTTTTAAAATCGGACAAATAAATACTTTAACTTTTGGATATGGAGCAAATACACACTTCTGTTAATTTAATTACTACCGTCATTCTTC
>JAUEKW010000043.1:517823-531476 GCA_032274785.1 Ajuga reptans
AAAATGTAATTAAATAATTTTATTTTATAAACGTTAATAAAATTTATTTTATTAAATAAATATTATATATTAAAAAAGTTATTAAATTATTATTTTTTACAAAACTTTAATAAATTATATTTTATTAAATAAATAATATATATTATAAAAGTGTAATTAATATTTAATAAACGTTAATAAAATTTATTTTATTAAATGAAATATGTGATTTGATGTGAGTAAGAGATTGTTGGTTGAGGAGAGAGAAAGAGAGTGATTGTGATGATTTGATGCGTGTAAGATGATGTTGATTGAGGAGAGAGATAGTGGTTGGGGAGATTGACTCAACCTCCCTCGAAATCAAACACGTATTGAGCCGAGCCAACCAAAATGGTTGGCTCAGCCCATAGCAAACACACCCTAACTGCTACTAATTTTTTTCTAATATGATGCATGGTTTGTAATTTATAAAAAAAGTTACTATAACTAAATAGTCAAACAAAATAAATTTAAAAATACCATTTTTTTAAATAGAGAATTGTGACTAGTGCTGTCAAAATGAACTTTAGCCCGTAAGCTGGCCCGCCCTGCCCGCCTACCCGCCGACAGCTCTATATATCATCTTATAGATTGTATAGTATGTATTTGTGTTTGATGAATAATAAAAAATAGATGAATTTTTTAAACAACTTGATTTGTACTATTAGCGAATGATGAGTAAGATTATGAGTGGTCTAATTGCTAAATTAATTAATATATAGATTTTTTAGATTAATTATAGTACACTTTTTAGGGACATATATATATATATACATATATATATAAATAAAAAGTGGGTTGACCCACCCCAACCAGTGGCCCGTGGTGGGTTGGGTTGGGCCTATGTTTAAGTAGCATGCCCCGCACCACCAGTCCATTATGACGGCTTTGCTTGTGACTTATCTAATAAGTATTTATTTCATACAAAATGTTCAAATTATTTCAATATGCATTTCTAATCCAATACAAATCATCCAAGACACAATGAATAATCAAATTTAAGACAATTAACTAATAATTAATTACTTATTTTTAATTTAATATTAAATTAAGAATTATGAAAAGATGAATAATTTGATATATTATACAAAAAAAAAACTAATTTGAAATGAAAAAATTAAGTAATAGGATATTGGGAAAAAGTTTTCCCAAAAGAAAGAAAAGAAAAGAGTTATCGTGTAGTTAGTCTATCTGATGTTGTTGATGGGTAAGTCAAACACCACATTACAGTTAAAACTTCTCCATGAGCGGTAAACAGTTGCATTTAACATAATAATTTGTTAATTTGATTTTCATTCCTCATTTTTGACTGGATGATTCTTAAAAGCTGCTCCTAAAACCAAGTCAATATCAACACTTTGCGATATCTGGCAATTGTAGATGCACCTAGACGTGGTAATTCGGACAGCTCCGGTCCGGCCCGAGCCTATTGACCTAATGTCATGTTGGGTCTCGCGGGTCATATATGAGATTTTATTGGGCTAAAAAATGTTGTGCCAAGTCCAGCTAACTCTAAACATATTAAAATTTGTTGGGCAGTCACACAGCCCGTCGAGTTATTGACCCATTAAATGTCAGACAAACCAGACTAATTTTACCACCACTAGATGCATCTCTTTTATCTTTTGACATTATAAGAGAAGTTTTTTTTTTTTTTTTTTGAAACAACATTATAAGAGAAGTTATTTTCCATATGGTTGTGGAAACAACATTTCCTCTCGACACCGTTAGTTGTCTCAATATTAGCCATTAAAATTTCCAGAACACAAGAGCAGCTTGTCATTGGGTGGTTGCATTCATCATCTCGACAAAGATACATAGGGCTCCACCTTCATCTTTTTGGTTCGGCCATTATTGGTCTTCGTTGAATATATTAAGGCTATGTTTGTGCTAGGATGTAGCAGGATTTGGTACATCCGGATGAGCTACGTCCAATGGACGTTGGAGTCCCACTCCATCCAGAAAAGTGTGTGTATGGATGGGGTAGGATTGGATGTGCATTGTAGCAGTCAAATCAATAGCTTTTTGTAGGTTGTTTTATTGTTATTAAATTGAGAGATTGATGTAAGTGTTTATTAATGGGATGGAGGTAGGATGGGCCAAAGCCCATCTCCGTCCAACTTAACTCGGATGTACGGATGGCCCCATCTCACATCCGATGGAGCCATCCTACAACAAACATAGCCTTAGTCATAATAATATCATTGCCATCAATCAAGTTTGTCAATTTACAATTTGCAGGTAACTTCTACCAGAGAGATTTAGATTAAATCACCATAATTGGGTTTACGAGGTGTTCACTATATATAATATTGTATACAATTAATAATTTACACCATAGCCACAAATAAACATCTAATAGATAAGGAAAGAATAACAACACAATTTAGAAATGGAAACAATAACAACAGAATAATCTAGAATTTAGGGGGTGGGGCAGCAAGGTAGTTGTTCATGTAATTTTATCTAATAATTTTCATTAATACTCTTTAATACTTCCTCCATCTCATAAAAAGAGTCAATGTTTGACAGCTGTGAATTACATCTCTTAAATAAGGCTGAAAAAAAAAAAAAAAAGCAGTACTGATCTAATATGAAAACCCATCTGGAACCATAGCTAAACTCAGGCATATGTCAAAACTAGGGTTGTCAATTTGGATCATCGGGTTGGTTTCGGATTTTCCTCGGTAAATTCAAGTCCGGTCGGATTAGGAGTTGCCATACCTAGTCAAAACGATTCGAGAGGAAATACTTGAGTGGCCTCTACATTCCGATATGGAAAGAGTAGGCTGTGTAGCATACGATATGAAAATATGCAGGACAGAATACAATTATGATTGGATCTTACATCCGGCAAAATGAACAGCATCAGAATGCACATTGGAGGACAGAAAATATTGAAAGCATCAACATAATTTTGACAAAATCAACTCAAAAATGCAGTACATTTTGAAAAACATCGATCACCACAAAATTTTCTTGATTCCTCTGTAATAGGTTCATCCAAGCCATCCATATCACCGCGTTTCATCAGAGAGGGACCGACCATGAACGATTACACAAAGGACCAATTCACAAAGGAGAATGCTAGGCAATGGACAGTGTTTTCTTCTGCTGCAGCAAAAACCTTCCAGACAACGGCTTGTTCATAAGAAATGTGGCGCCCCATTGTTGACATGCAGATACCACCAGGCAAGTGTGCAAATCCCTGTAAACGTTATAACTAGAAGTGTCGAGTGCAAGGATAATATAGTAGTAGATTGAACTCATAATACTATGAAGCACAGGGAAAATTGTTGATTGATTATATAGTATGTGATAATTCATGATAAAGCTTTGATGTTATGGAGATTATACCTGTTGCATGATCTTGGCAAACTCTGAGAAGAGTGCTTTTCGCCCAGAATCGTCGAATATCTTATCTAAAGTGATGTCCTGAAGAGAAACTAGAGTAGTTTCCAGCATGTCTAGGCCTGCTTGGTTGGCGAATGTGAAAACAGGTGCAGCCTGGTAAATCAAATAAGAAATAGTTGAATGAAGACCTTTAATGGCATTGCAAGATTTTCAGACAGGGAGAGAGAGCTTGTATACCTTCAATGAGCAGCATAAAATCGCATCTTGGTGATGCCAAAGAGTTTTCAATACCGATTCACTACTCGCAGAATCAGCCGTAAACAACTCAGCCCCAGTGTGAAAGCTGCAAGTAATGGAAAATAACTCATCAAGAATACCCCCACAAACGAAAAGAATGGACTTGTAAATGATGGTATGTTATTGTTCAAAGAATGAAAGAGATGGATAGAATTGTTAGTACCTATAACTTTGGAAGATCCAATGGGCGAGAGTCAGGGCTTCCGGAGAGGCTGGAGAAAGCTTCGACCCTACCAAGGGTCCCACTCCTGATGGAGAAATAGCCATGGCAACCCTCTGAACTGAAGAAATCACACTACGAACATACTGGCGTGCCATAGAAGCAACATTATCCTGTAAATTGCTTTCAAAGGGGAATTGGAATGCGATAGTTAGTATAGACCGTGCATTGTACAATGCTGCCGTGTTTTTCCCGTTACTGCTTGTAGCAGGGCCCACTTCAAGGCTTGATGTCAGGTCTAGCGTTTTGTGCGAACCCAACGTGCCTGCTATGTCCCCCTGCAAGATACGTTGTCAGTTAGCTTGTCAAGAATGAATATTAAATACAAATCAGATTTGAGATAATTTGCAACTCAACTGGTTTTGATTCGAGTGGTATTATCCGAAATCCAGAAGGGAGCAATTGTGCATCATCTGGAAACATTTCATCGATTGGTGCGAAAACAAGTTCTGAGCAGGCTCCAACCGAACTCTCATCAATTCCGCTACACATCTGCAGATATCAGTAAGTTTGAAAAGTGCATGTGACAGATTGAAAAGCCTAATAATGGAGATAGAGAGAGAGAGAGAGAGAGAGAGAGTACTTGTAGAAGATGAATGTCCCGGGACATGAAAGCATCTTCATGACTGATTGAATGTCCTTCCAACCGAATAACTTCGAGCATCTAAAATGCATAAAGTTTCACACGTTGATGTTAGGAGGCAAAATTTTGTTCCTTAAACCAAAAATATCAAACCAAGATTTTGGTTCATCTCATATGTAAGAAAAGAACAAACCTCTTCGTGTTCAATCGTTTGACCTAATGGCATGATAATTTGGCTTCCCGTAAATCTAGTAGGCCTAATTCCAGGATATGCATAAGTGCTTTTCAAAGAGGAGGCAGCATAGGCATCGACATTGAAGTCGGCCCACTCTGATCGGTGCTCCCTTAGAAAGCGAACAAGCACAGCTGGAGGGACATTCTGGTAAAAGAGCACAAGTTAGGGGACTTAATTAGTAAAATAAGCAAACATGGTCCTCCTGATGTAATCTAATACATGGTCAACTATGACTGTCTTAGTGGAACTATAAATTATCTAAGCTTTAAAAAATAAGGAAAACGGAAAAGTCAAAGTAGCAATAACAAATTCTTGGTGCATAAATTATATGCACCTGAAGTAGCATAGAAGCTTTCGCACAGAGGACGCCTCCACACATAGAAAGAGTATTCGAGCCACTGGTTAGGCTTTTAGCTGAATTAATAGCAACCACCACATCTTCAGCGCCATCACAGTTCAAGACTGACCACCCGTCGTCATTAAACCCATTAAGAGCATCGTTGAAGCCTCTGAGACAACAATCATTAGATTACTAACAATCTCCATATCTTAATTCAATCCCATATGCATATAAATAAATTTATATATATGTTTTAAACCATAATAATTGGAGGTAAGTGAGAAATATGATTACCGGCTTAATCTCTGGCTGAAAGTGCGTAGCACAGCTGGTTGCCTACCAAGACTATATACTACCTCACCACTTGTCTCCTGTGCTATCTGCCGAATGTATTTCAGTGCCTGTTTTAACAAATAGTAATTAGCCATACAGTGGGATGCTTTGACTTGAAATTTAGATTCTTCACTCTACACTCAATTGCTTAATCAAATATTAAAAAGTGAAGTTTATGTAAAACCGACATGCAGCTAACTGTTAACCAAAAAAAATAATAATAATAATAATTACTTCACTTACAGCAATGGTTATTTTCTGTGCTACGACTTTTGAGGATTCGTAGAGTGGCCGGAGCACCTCCGGCACGCTCCATGCCTGTACAATGAAATGTAATTTCAATCAAATTTAAGCCACTCTAGAAATGTAAAGCTTTAAAGCGATTAATGATAATACCTCAAGATTTAGGTGATCTACGATGTGAATAATTGATCCTCCACCCTCACATGGCCGGATTAAATATCCAGACGGAAAAATCTCAGCTCTCACAAACTGTGAGGCTGTATCAGCATTTGGCCCAGCCCCGGTGCCAGAAAGTGACCTCTCACAAACCTTCATTGATAATTAAAAAAAGCAATTCTAAAATCCAACAATATATCAGCAGACGTAGGTTACACATACGAAGCTCTTTCAGTATTTCTGCTGGAGTTCAAGTGTTTTAGTAGTAAGCAATATTGAGTAAACCGATACTGGAAATACTATAGACCAGTTTTCACATAAATATTTCTACATTTATTCGTTTTCTCTTCGAGGCCTATTCTGATCCTAGAGAGAAACAGGAAGCAATAATTGGGAGTTTCTTGTCACTAGCATATTGTATGAGGTCTGCTTCAAACATATATTTTCTGAGAAAGGGAGACAACTATAACAACCGAGCCAGGGGCATCTCAGATGCGTAGGCGGCTAAGCCAATGATCGTCTTAGGTCACCTAACAATGGTGGCCCCCATATTACATATATGTGTGTACAAACATATATAACCAATTTAGAATAGCATTTTATTTTGTTTGAAAATTAAATTAAAATAAGTTCTTGAAACTAATTTTGTATTTAAATGTAATAATAATTAATGAAACTTAAATTATGTTTGTTAACATACAAAGGATGCACTGTAAATAAATTTGACCCATGATTTATGTTCCTAGAAGTTTATCCTAATTAAATATGCTAGACACACATTATTTTTCTAGTTCTCTTATGACTTCAGTTCTCAAACGTTCAACCTTTTACTACTCTTACCATAAACTTTAGCAATTTTCTTGATTTAAAATGATTTACCACTTAAACATGGTTGCAAAAATTAAATTAAAATTATTGCATCTTAAAAGTCTAGAAGGAAATTCATAATTTAGTACTATTTATTATTTTACAAATATAAAGCCACATATTATGTCTTGCCCAGAAATGACGAGCCGCCTTGATCGAGCAATGCCTAACAGTTATTTTTTTTTCTTTTTGAGAACTGCAACAGTTACAATCTATAAACTTTTCAAAAATTTATAGAACTTAAATCCCTATAGGAATCATTACGACCCAACATAAAATATGCAATACAACCAAGCTGCTACAATTTCCGGAAAAAGAATCACCAAAGCAAGTAAGAGTGCACAACTACTTCGAAGAAATTCATACCACAAGACTGCCATTTTCCAAGGTGGTTGTGTATCTCATAGTCCAAAAGTCACGAGCAGGAGCCAAAGTAGTCGGGGCATATGTCTGAAGAAGAAAAATGATTAACGATGGTTCACGCTTTAACAACACAATCTATAAACACACATGCATACAAAATAAATAAACTGATACTGAGAGTCACTGAATTAACCTGCGTATACAACAGTTCGATAGTTCCTCCATTTCCTGAAGGAAACATAGTGAAAACCTCAAGGCTCCTACAGTCACGGAACCAAGAAGGACGATCTTTAAGGATCTCCGCGATCTGCAAAAATAAAAAATTCAGATAGAACCACCTAAATTTTGTCCACATAATAATTCAGGTGACAATATTTTGTAACAAGATTAAAACAAACTACTTTCTACCTTTGTAGGTTCTAAACTCACAAGACCGCATGCTCGCGCCGCCACTCCACTACAACTTTGTGAAATGGCAAAGATTCCAACCGAACCCGGACCAGGCTAACAACAACAAAACCCGATTCAGTTTAAGGTTGTAATAACATGATAATCAATAGACAACTGAACTTAAAAAGAATAATACCTTCATCCCAGGCATCTGGACCCAATCGACAGCAGTTCCTGTAGCCTTTGAAAGGAACTCTGTCAATGTCTCCTCTGCAATTGAGAGGAGTCTGCAAAAAGCAATAAACATAAAATAAAACACATTAGTTTCAATCTATATTCTTCGAAACTCAAATATCTAAACAACAACATAGATGAAACAGAAAATACGAGAAAAAAAAAAACAAAATCAAATCGAAAAGGTGGTGAATTACCCAGCAGGATTATTAGCATCTCTGAGAGAATGCTGAGGAGTCGTGACCGCCGACTCGCAACTCGCATCGGTAGCAGGCGCCTGATTTTCGAAAAACAACGTTCATAATTAATTAGAATTATAAGTTACGGTGATATAGTAATATATAATCAATATAACCATTAACATACACTCTGTAAGTGTTGCCTCATGTATCCATTTTCGCACACTAGTTGCGACACCTGCTTCTGGAGGCGATCGTTTTCCTCCATTAGCAGCTTGTTCATAGCACTCAATTTTCTGTTCACACTCTGGAGTCGAGAAGATTCTTTTCGCTGCTTCTCTCGACACCTACATTCGTTCCCAATTAACCACTTTTACTACAAATTCCTAACTCGAATTGTATATACAGAAAGAAAACCACCAAATACAGAAATAATCAACAATTAAACTAGAGAGAGAGAGAGAGATTAATGGTATACCTGCGGTTTTGAAACCAGACTTTGATCTGCTTAGGTTCAATATTTGAAAGAATAGGGCATTCTCTGATAAGCTGCTGGCGGCGGAGAGAGCTGGGTTTAGGGCACTCAGAATAAACTCTCTCCAGCGCCTCTACCTGCTCCGCCGTGTACCGGACATATTTTCCGGCGTCCAGATGCTTGCTAATACTTCCACTGCTAGTCTCCCGGTGATGTGCCACCATAGCCATTTCCCGAAACCTCAAAAACTGCCAATACTGCAAATTCCTGAATACAGTGAGGTAGCTGCTTTATATAGTCACACCAGAGAGCTGACAGAGATTCTCTGGCCGGTTGTTCTTAGTTTTGAAAATTGTGTAGTACTAATCTTCCTAGTGATCTCAGAAGATTAAGATGAACGATCTCGATTTGGGCCGAGAAATTGTTGCGCCGTTAGATGGCTGCGAAACACACTCCTTCTACTTACCTTATATAAAAGCTAACCGCCAAAATTGTTCGACGAAAGCTACGCAGAGATGTATGTATGAATCATATGCATACAGACAAAATAATCTGTTTCTTTTTCTTAGCTTTTTCCTTCCTTCACACAACAGATCACCCTTCAATATCACAATTATTCACGTTAATGGCTCCAAATTTCCACCTAATGTAAGGTGAAATCATCCGCTTTTACCACGGGAAACTGCTGATTTTTCACACAAAGTCCTATTCTTCTTAGCTTTATATATACGTATATATATATATATATGTATATATTAGCCAGCCAGGAAATACTAGCAGAATCCAATAAGAAGCTCGCTGATGCTTAATTTTGCAGAATTTCAGTTTTTCCGCCTTAAATACCGAAAAAGTAAACGATTTCCATATCAAAGTTTGAAATTAAGGCATCACCGTATAACGAAACTAGATAAAAATATAGATGTGAGTGAGACGGCTCTATCTTAATCTCTCTCTCTCTCTTCCGAGAAGAAGAAAGAGAAGATGACACTCTCAGGGCACCGCAGAGGTGTTTGAAGATCTGCGAGGGTATAAACAGAGAGAGATTGACACTGTAGACATGTCAAAATTGCCTTTTATGTTTCAGAAAAGGAAAAAAATTAAATGAACAGAGATAATGGGTGGAATTGCAAGGCACGATGAGAGAGAGAGATACTGCGATCCGCTTGAATCTGTGTAGAGTATAGACCTGTAGAGCTATAGTAGAGAGAGAGAGGGAGGGGATGTGTGTAGTTTGCTCGGAAATCGAAAATGGGGGCAGAAGTGTTGTTATTTTATGGCGCTGTTGGCTGCTGCATCTGTTACTGTGCACACACTGCCGCACCTCTGGAATTCCTTTTTTTATGAATTTTTATCAGGCCACCATTGATGGAGAAATAAGAAAAAGGAGAAAAGAAAAGGAAGAGGATGGGATTATTACTGTAGAATAGTTGAAATGACGTGTATAGACCAAGATTGCCTGGCTTAAATAGCTTTAGTCAAATCAAAACACCATACATACAAAATCTTCTGCCACCGGCTAATGCCCCTTGTCTACCACCACACCAGATATCTATATTTCTTCTCCAGCGTCAGAAAATTGTCTTCCTCTTATTACCGACTCTTTTTCTTTTGGGTTGCAGAGTGTAGACGTGGCCACGCTTCTCGTACCAAATCGGAACCAGTGGTTTAGTTGTAGGGTGACTCGGTATAATATATCGAACTAAATATACATACTGTTATTGTACTAAAATTTTTGGTATGACAAAAACTCATACAGTTATCATACCGAAAATTCGGTGCCATATCGATGATATCGATTCCGTATCGAAATTTGGGTATATTGAAATTTTTCGGTATACCGTTATAATTTTTGTATTTCGGTACCAAAATTTTAGATTTTTTAGTACGTATATATTAGCCAGCCAGGATTCGGTATTTCGGTACCAAAATTTTAGAATTTTTATATCGTTATTGTACCGAAAATTTCATGTACAATACCATATCGTACCGACAATTTGATATATCGAAAATAAACCCGGTTCTAGTTTAAAACGAAACCTTTAATACGGAATTATAATTGCTTTTTATTATGCTTTTGATTTTACGAATACATTTTATTTAGACTTCATTATTACAAGTATTTCTTATAACTATATGATTTTATTTTTCTATACTTAAAGTAAACATTATGTTTTTCACAAAATAACAAATTAATATATTAGTAAATTATTCAATTTTTCTATTAAAAAGGAAAGATAATTCAATAGGCTCGTGAAAAAAATTCACGGGTACTGTACCAGTGGTGCTATTTAAATATAAAATTAATTTAATTTAAATTTACAAAAATAAATAACTAAAGGGAATCGGAGAACAATTTGGAATCTCTACGGATCTTGGAACTGGCAGTTCCGAAAGCGTGCCCATGTCTAGCCTTAGGGTGTCGAGTAACAAGCCGCTCGTAAACAATTCAGAGCCTGCCTTTCATACACATATAGTATTGGGTGGAGCCTCATTCGAATAGTGTTTTTCATTTAATTAAGGGTCAAAAGAATACGTACAATTATACGTCTGCAATTGGAAAAATCAAAATCTCAATTTTATGCTCCACACCGGCAATTGGAACCCAAAATTGGTTTATATGCATCAAAACACACACACACACAAAAAAAAAATCAAAGGTGACACTTTTTTATATCGCAGTTGATATGTCATGTTGCAAATGATAAGTAACCAAAAATCATGTTTTATTTCATAATTAAGCCTTGATTTAATTAGTTATTGACCATATTGACAAGTAATTTAGTTAGTAATTTTTATCCAGTTGTCTAAGTTTAACTTATGTGTTGTATTAAAGGAGTGTTTCCGATTACTTCCGCTTTAGAATAATTAATTAAATTTAGAAATTGTGTTTAATTAATCTGAAATTTTGTTGCCAATAATTATTTTCCTTGGCACCATAACTTTAAAATCAGGTCAACTCGAGCATAATATCAGTTCAATTACATTCAAAATGTTTACTATTTATATTTAAATATATTACTTGTATTAAACAAGAATTACATTTTAAAACAAGTAATACATTTCATGATAAACACTAATACATTTTGACATAATATCTTTATTTTGAACAAGTAATACACACCTTTGTATTGATACCTACAAATCTATATACAATTTTTGAAATATACATACAAATTTTGAAAAGTAAAAGGAAATGGACCAGCTCGCCCGCCCACTTTGCTGAAGCCCACGGCTCGTGCGAATTCGTCATCTTGGCCAGTGACGGATCCAGAAAATTTATTGAGGGGAGCCCATCTACAAATAGATTTAGGAGGTTGTTTAACGAGAGTAAATTTTTCTAACTATATTTTAAGATTATGTGGCAATTTTTTTACAAAGTAGGGGACACACTTTGAAGAGGCTAGAAAGCAAAATATGATATATATTGTGCTCTAAATTTAAAATATTAAATAAATTATATTAAAAGTTAAAATTCTAGAAAATCTAAAAAAGCAGGACCACCGCTCTACGCCTCCCCTAAATTTATGAGTCTCAACAATATTCAACTCTATAAATAAAACTAGAGTATTAATGGTATTGATAAGATCAATAAATTGATTCAACTACAAAAATTGAATAACCGAGATGTAATATTTCTAATCAATACATTCTATTTTTTGAAATATTTATTTGTATTGTTTAAAAATACATCCGTTGATTATTATTAAATAATTAAAGTTCAACGATATAATTATTTATTTGATCTAATTAAGTAGTATTAAAATCAACTAAAATACATCTATATAATAACAATTTTTCACGAGGGCCAAGGGGGCCACCCATGTAGGTCCGTCCATGATCTTGGCTAGGTGGACCCGACCCGTTTAACAACTCTAAATACCACCTTACTCATCACAGTGTATTGATCATGTAATTCTACACTTGTTCTTTAACGTAGTAAAACATTGTTGATTTAAGAGTAAGTCTTGCATGCATCTGATGCATAATAGTGTTATAGTGTACTTGCCACAACTAACACATGGATCTCAAAAATTCGGTCAACAATAATTTTGGAAAAATTTGTGTCCGGATTCATGCGACCCGCCCGCGACCTCCGGGTTATGCCCTATAGTACTCTCTGTTATGCCTTATAGTGATCTCTCGATTTAAAAAAAGAAAAAAGAAAAAAAAAACTTAAAGTGGGCGACCCGCGCGCGGGTCAGGTCTGGGGTTGAGCGGTCTAAGTGTACAATAACACTATTGTGCATCAGATACACACATATTTTTGCCTTCATTTAATAGTACTTTGGGGCTATAG
Source organism: Ajuga reptans (assembly GCA_032274785.1). NCBI lineage: Eukaryota > Viridiplantae > Streptophyta > Magnoliopsida > Lamiales > Lamiaceae > Ajuga > Ajuga reptans. Next base: position 530,408 of record JAUEKW010000043.1, read on the forward strand.
GATAATATATTGTTTGGCAAACTTGATTGATTAACTTCAACATTTTTTCCCTTTTTTGTCTACTCCTTTCTTTAAGTCATTTTAGAGTAGCTTCTACTAGTGAGAGTCAAACTTGATTAAATCATAAAAAAAATATTCCGTAAGTACTAAAACGACAAAAAAAAATAAATAAGGTAAAAGAAAATATATGGAGTCAAAAATGGCGCATTTACTTCCCCAATTGTATCTTATTTGGCAATCCTATTATATCCCCAATCTACTTTGCTTGATTATAAATGCTTCATTAACTTGATTCCCGAGCTTAATTTGAATTTATAATAATTTATTTATATCCTATATAAATTGGGTTGTAGCTGCTTGAAGCGTATTCGCAACGTAAATTCAAAATGTATGTGACCATTTGGAAGTAAAAGAAGATGTTTGTATTGAGATGTATGATGAGTAATGTAGATATCAAATTAATAAGCTCGTTGTGAGTGTGTAGACCATTGTAAAAGTTAAATTAATAGATTAGTTAATATAAAAGTAATGATTAGTTGGATTTGGTAGATAATTGTTCCCGATCTACGGTCCAAATCAAATATTTATGGAGCTACAAGCCATTTCAAATATCCCCTATTTTTTTGCCTATTTTGTACTTCATTTTAATTACGAGAGATGATATAAAATAGAAAATCTAATTTAATTTAAGTTTACTTTGTAGGCAGCAGTCCACTAACGGCTTTGGCATTTCTTGGACAGAGTAGCATCAAATATTGAACTTGCTGATGGGATGTTACCTGCACCATATTTCCACGTATCTTTTTTTTTTTCTTTTAAAATAAAATAATTTGAATTAAGTACCCATAATAATAAGGGTTAATTAAAAATTCACACATTTTGGTCAATTATCAATTACAATACAACATTTGAATTATAACATAAAAATGTATTGTAATACCCGAGCCTCTCACTACTCACTGGCCAATATAATTTTGCATTACATGCATTTGATATTTTTATGTGCTACATGTGTTTTGATTTATATTGCAATTTATATCTCATTTGTTTTGAGGAAATAAGTGTGATC
>JAUEKW010000043.1:531576-542646 GCA_032274785.1 Ajuga reptans
TTATTACTATTATTATTAAGTATGTCCCGAACGAGCTTGTTCACGAGCTATTAGTGAACGAGCCAATCAATGTTCAAGCTCTGTTCGTTTATAAAATGAGCTTAAAACTCTTGTTCAACGAGCAAATAAACGAGCTTGTTCACGAGTAGTTCAACGAAAACTCTGTTCATTGACACCACATAACATCTCATCCTGAAACTTAAGAAAACTTGTTTTATAGATAAGACCATGCTCTCCTAAAATAAGTGTATTTACTATTTAGACATCTAATTAAGTTATCCCCGTGCATAATCTAAATTCATTGATTTTAAAAATATTTGAAAGAGGCACGAATATGACGAAAGCGTTTATTCCATTTCGTAAAATCAACCACCCAAAACAATAATAGAGCACCTATTTTTACCTGAATCCTGTATTATATTATATGCACCACTAATCCCATTTTAGTTTTGTTAGTAGAAATGGGGTCAGAATCAATCACCACCACCTTAAACTATGTTAGTTGTCAAAAGGTTGACTTTTTTGTTTAAAAAAAAGGGTTGACTTTCTGAAAAATGAAATGTCACGAAACAAATAGAAGCTTCTACCACAAAAAATCCATATTTTTTCAGTATTTTCTTTGGGAGCTTAAGAATAAGAAAGTATCGACTTGAAATTTCCTGTGAAAATAAATAATATTTCGAGTCCTATCCTCTCTGCCGAAACTTTATAAAAATATATTAATGACACTTCTATTATCCGGAAAGCTCGTTTGCAGGGATTTTCGATACCAATATTATTACGTGAATGATATAATCATACTCCCTTCATTTCTAAATATTATTGTTTGTATAAAAAAATTTTCCCTTCCCCTATCGAGAAATAGAAGTAACTAATTATAAGTCAAAGAGTTGAGAGAGTCAACACCACTGTTCTTGAACAACTTAGAGCTGGATATTCTTTTCGCACTATTTCGAATATGAAAATAATGATATTTTATTCTAAAAAACGAGCCATCCTATCTAAAATCCAACTTTTGTTCAATATTACCCCTGATCAAAATTTGTAGAAGATAGTGTATTGAAGAATGTAGGAAAATCCCAATTGATTTTCAAGTGTAATAGAGGATTGTATTGTATGTATATTATATTATACGGCGTTTGTAGCGAGTGGTTTTACTTTATTACCCCCTCCTAACCGTTGGAATTAATCAACATAATTATTTCTTCATTGTGAATAAAGTGGAAAAAAGATTCTATGTAATATCTCTAGTGCGGCTGTTTTTATCCAACAATATCATTACTTCGCCACTACTAATACTCTGCAGATACCTAATTTCCAATTCTTCGTGTTTTCTGGTCTAAACTTTAGGGTTTTTATTTTCAAGATTATAAAATATATTTCATTCATTGTTCATCATTTCATAATTCAGAACCCATAATTTTTTATCTAGCTTTTTCATTCTTCCAAATTGATATATTTCAGTTTGCATTCTCAGTTTCATTAATATTCACTTTGCAAGAAAATAGTAGACACAAGGTTGTAGAAGTCGCTAGTTAGGCGGTGAACTGGGACCTAGCGACTAGTTGTGTTCTAAACGTGGCAGAAGCGTGATTAGGCGAGGAGTGATCGAGAAATAAACGTAGGCGGCCAATAGAGGTCTAGCGCCTAATCGGGGGGATTAATCGGAGGTAGTCGGAGATTATTGAACTGGGACCTAGCGACTAGTTGGGGTCTAAATGTGGCAGAAGCGTAATTAGGCGAGGAGTGATCGAGAAATAAACATAGGCGACCAATAGAGGCCTAGCGCCTAGTCGGGGATTAATTGGAGGTAGTCGAAGATTTTTACAATAGAGAGTAGATATAATGAATTGGAACATTTTTACAACAACAATAACAATAGTAATTCACGTTTGGTTTGAGTCTTACAATTTCCATTGTTGGCGTTCGCAATGGCTAATTGGGAAAGAACATTTTTAGTTTCAATTCCAGACAAGTTGACATTGATTTTGTTGCATTTAGCACACTTCAATAGTATTATAAAAATTATCCAATATTAAAATAAATATTTTCATACCTGGCACTTTTAAAATAAAACCAAACAAGCAGGTAAAAGTTTCATGTGTTATTTTGGGCTAGGTTCATTAAAAAACTCTGTACAGACAGGTTTTTAAAGTGAAGCTATTTCAGAAGTTCAGTAAAATACAAAGCATCCAATCAGTTGAATGAAACAATGTAATCTCAAATGCCGTTTGTTGATACAAATTGCTCATTACAAAGTGTCTAGAGATCAAAATGCTACTAATTATGTGGATTTAAGCTTTAACAAGTGGAAATACAACCACGCACGAATAGAGGCCATCAAAAAAATCAGGCAAAATTTCATACAAGAAGCGAAAGATATAGTAATAATAGAACGAAAAGACTACAATACATGCCAGTGTACACAACATTTGCGGTAATCACCATGAAAAAGGGGTTGCTCCCAGTAAGAATATTTCATTTTCCACGTCTTTCACCCATTGGCAAACCCGGTTGCATACTTTTATAGCAAGAGCCTGCGAAATGAAGTAAAACAGTGTACTCAGAAAGAAGAGAAACAAACTCGAGCCAAAGACTCCCCCAGGGCGACTTGAAACCCAAGACCGTTCATTCTGGGCAGTGGGTGCTCTTACTACTTGAGCTAGCCCACTTCGTCATGATGGGATTTCAAGATTAACATGCGAAACATTAGCCTTCCAAATAGCCTGTACATATATAGCATAAAAAGAAGGGTGGTTTTGACAATTGAAATGATTTTTTGCAGTAAATCTAAAGATTTGCAGAAGATGGATCGAGTTAAGGGTACTATCAGCAAGTTATATGCCACGGGGGAAAAGATATACACACATGAAAGAGTGCTGGATATAGCAACAGAGAAAAAGCAGGTAAACGTGCAAAAGAAGGGACTTAAACCACTCTGAACTTGACCACAAAATACTGTTACGGAGAGCAGTAACTGTCGTATAAGTTTGAATTGTGAAACACTGAAAATAGATGTTTGCTTAATCGAACCTTGTCCGCAAGGGGATCAAACGCTGCATATAGTTCAAAATCTTGTGTGACCCAGCAGAGCAGCACTGTTAAACAAATCGACTAGTTAGGAACTTTCAAGACCAGGAAATTCAGTCTCATTTAACTATAATCCATAAATAGCAACTTAAGATGAAAACATAAACAGTTAAAAATAAAAACAATTTTCAGGAAATGGAAAACATGGAGCCTAAAGATGCTCTGGTAACAGGCTGAGTGATACGACAAGATTGAGATGTAAGCATCAAATTCAAGCCACTCTCTAATAACTAGAACAGGTAACTTTCTTTAGAATTAGGACCAGAAAACAATGTAATGCCCAAGGTCTCTGTATAATGTCTTTCGAAGCATCAGTTTAACTGGCTTTAGTCTCGACTAAAGCTCATAGAATCTCGTTTAAACTATCTACCAGTCTTACATAAAACTGAAGAATTTGGCGTATTAACTGGAAAATGTTAAAATAACTATATGATGTTTCCGCTTTCCTTCTTCAATTTCATATCTGGACACACGTAGTGCAATTGCTTCTCTAAGAAGAAGACAGACACAAGTGACAACTTAATGCAACACATTTAGTTAACTTGTCGGGACAAAATCAGAGGAAGACTTTTGGTTTCACAAAATTTACTTCATAAAACAATGTAATCAATTGCTAAGATAAAATACTGATCCTAGGATATAATTTGTGACAGAACATAAGACTTTCATCGTATGAATTTTGTAAAAGTTAAATGACATAACAGGGGCTGTGGGCTCACTGCTATCGATTACACTAGTTTGTTCTTGGTGCCAAGAAGGATAGAATAATTAACAATTCCTTATCAAATGATTTCCATTTGATGAATGCAGAGGAAAACAAGAGAGACAGAGGATGATCTACCATAATTTTCATCTCTTCTAAACTGGGTTTTGTGAGGTCCGATTCCTTTGTCATGCATGGATTCATAAAGTCCTTGGTATGCTCTATATAATCTGCAGGAGACATGAGTACGGTCCCATATTATTATGATTTTGCAAAGTCCTTTGTGTTGGGAAATGACACGGATAATATGTGGCGACCTAAATTTTCTATTTACCTTTTCTGCTGTCTCAAGCTGTTGATTGGTGATGAAAATTCAGATGACACATATTGGTCAAGATAAATACTTCTGTATATGAAATGCCATAGCCCAGCTGGACCACCAGTTCCAACAAATCCATCTGTAGCCAGGGAACCTGTATCAGGTCTTGGTTGACCTAGATGGGAAGATATGGCTCCAGGACGAGAAGTGGAGTCTGTACGCAAATCCTCAATATGCATACCGCCATCTACCAAGGATCTTTGGACTTCAGTCAGTACATTTGACTTTAAAAGTACATCTTCGATCCGAATCCTGAAAGATGCAACATACGTTTCACCATCAGTGAAGACAAGATCATCTGATAAGCGATCTTGTAGCCCCATGTGCAAAACCAAACAAACAACTACATGATCCTGCAAAACTTGAGTCATCTGAGCTTCTACGATTTTTTGACATTAAAATTGGAATCCTACCTGCTATCTTTTAAATGATAAAAAGCATCGGGACTCGTGGTGAGCAAGATCAGGTATGTATCAATCTGTCATCAAAGTCAGCAAATAGTGTTTAGGCAAATTCAAATAGACAAGGTACAAAGTAAACTAACAACCAAATTCAGGAATTCCGCAATCCAACAATCTAAGTCGTGGACCATTTTTCAAATTAATTAGGCTGCCAAATGCTAGGTAGTTACTATTAAATTGTTTCCAAATCAAGTGTACTTACGTCGAAGTAATGCACATAGGCATAAAGGAACGCCATGGGATTGTATCTTGGCAGGCAAATCGGTGAGAAGGATTCAGACGTCCTACATGAAATTGAGAAGCATGTGAAAAGGAAAACCTCAAACAGTTACATCAAACCTAAGAAAGGTCTTTTATTTGAGGAGCATACACACATACACACACCAACCCATGTTTTGTTTCAATAATTCCTACCTATTAAAAACTTATTGCTTAGAAAATAAAATCATAATGTTTAACAAGCAGGTAATTACACCAGTTAAGTAGTGATAAATGGAATAAATCAAATTTCAGGCTCAAACGATGATCATTTTATATGATAGGATAAATACATTTTAAAATTAAGAAAAGGTTAGAATAGAGAAATGCAGCAAAGTTGTTCTTAAGGAAAAAGTTTGTCCTCAATTTGCTACACCACATTACTATGGCAGGAGAGACAGAAACTTGCAAGCACTCACTTCAAAAGATTTTGCTCTTTTACACATAGCATCTGGAGTACACATTTGATGCTCTTCACATCCAAAAGTTTTCATCAGCATATTATAGCAGCCGCAGGAGAGAATGAATCTTACATCACTCTTTTTTAAGAAAAAAAAAACAAATCAAACAGAACTTAAAAAAAAAAACAAAAACTTGCTCTCTGATACATGGATGTTTTATTTATTTATTAAATGTTATTCAGATCTCTAAGATTTTCTGGTCCACCTCATGTTCATTGTTCCTCTTCCTTCTAACCACGAACCCAATGTACTATACCATAAAAGCTCCAAAACATGCATGCACACTCAACAAACAGCCTATTCCATGTGCGCATGCATATACTTATGAATATAACTTAATAAACTACATTAGTTCACATTTCTATATCTCAGTTCATAAATTAATTAGGTCAGGAGTTGCAGAATGAAACTTACCTAAAAGATTCAGAGGACGTGATAAAATTGGACAGTAACAATATATCATCGGGATGAAGAGATGCTTTTTGGGCGCCAACAAGACTGATTACCTGCATTGCATTTCAAGGTATGATGTTGATTATCAATATCTTAGTTACAGCCAAGAGAAGAGGTAGCCTACAACCCATGACTTAAACCTTCGACCTTGAAAAAAGTCACTACGTGTATTTTCCCTGTATTGGTTTAACTATACCCTCCGGATACTGGCTGAATCATAAGAACATAGACTTTTCGGGTTAAAACGAAAAAATAATTTATTGTCAGGGAAAAAAAAGAAAAAAAAATTATGTTGAGGCACTTGCCTTAAAACAATTATGGAGGGAGAAACAATAATGAAGGCTGATATTTCGTTTAAGTAATGTGCAGAGTGAAGCTGAGGTCTAATATATTATACTGTACCTTAGTTATTGCAGTTCCCTAATTTTGAGCATCAGGGCACCTAAAGTAATAACACCAAATATACAACAATTACCTTGTGTTTACACATTAAGAGTGCAAATAGGACTCCTGAACCAACTACTTCTTGCAAGATGGCACCTGCCGCTTGACGTGTTGCATAAGCAACAGGAAGACATGAGTAGGCATGCAGAAAAGTGGCAGGATTCCTACAATCAGAATAGTAATCATGGGTTTCAGTATAAACAAAATTGAGCAAAGGAGACTATTTAGAGTTTATATGGGTCTCATTACATGATAACTGAATATTCTATATATTGGACACAGAAAGCAGTAACACCATTAATTTCAATTTAATTGATCAAATTGACAACTCCTCAATGATTATTTAAAAAAAATAAAAATAAATAAAACTTCCTTTAACAATAGTTAGAACAACAGCATGATAAGTTCAAAATGTCATTCAGAAAGCTGCTTCCAAGTTTGACATGTTCTCCATCTTGTCCATCCCATATGAATTACCCATCACATACTTAGCTGATCCTTCTCTTCCTAGTAGTCAAACAAGTCCATCATACTTGGCAATGGACAGCATGGGATAGAAGTTTTCATAATGAATAGTAGAAGAAAGTGTGAATGGAATTCCTTTTGGCAGTTGACACTTTGTAATCTAAGAAACTATGGTTGATTGTTGCATACTGAACACACTGCAAATAACTTTTTCTAATGACATATCGAGTTAGACATTTTTCCAAATTATGTGATTAGATTCCTAAATATCATGTTATCCCAAGTACTAACTTGACAACATCCAGCCACTGTGTATCTTAAAATGGCAGAAAGAAAGCATCACTGCTCGTGTTATTTCGGCATCAACTCAAATTGCATAACATTGGAAACTTCGATGAGACCATAAGTTTATGGTAAACATGGAGTAAAAGGCAAATTGGAAAAGGAAAAGTTACAGAAACAAGAAAGTAGTGAAGAAATGAAGATGGAAAATTCCCATCCATAGGTAAGAATCATCATAACTTTTCGCTTGCATAAGATTATATATATAATGACCATTTCAGAATTAAGAGTCAACTATGGAAATCAAGATAAAATCAGAATAGCCTTTAGCTAATAGTCTTTAAATACTCTTGCAACACAAACTTCTAAAATGGTCCAAATCACAAATTGCAATAAGCATTATCTACTGAAGGGATATCACAACCTCTATGAGATCAAACAAGGCTAAGACAAACTGTGAGTTGGCATAGTAACAAGAGCTCCAGCATAGGCTTCTCATTCAAAATCTTTCATCTGATGCTCAACATGATGAAATGGCATCATAAAACATCGCCATGTACCTTTAGTAAACTAAAATTCAGCAAGTCATCCTCATATGATGTATTCTTTTGTCCATTCTCAATCAATCTAGTTTCCTTATGCTCAAATTTAATGATGATTTGATCAGTTTTTGACATAGTACGTAGTCACCTTTAAAGATACACTCAGAGAAGAAAAAAGTTTCAAAAAATGCCATAAAGATATGGGATAGTTAAAGTAACTGTAATTACTTCAACAGGCTATAGAGCATACCAACTGAAAGAATGGATGAGAGAAGAGAAGACAGCTTCAGTTCCCCCCAGCAGCGATGTCATATCAAACTTTGGATTCTTCTCAAAACAACGATTTACTGACTTTGTCAGGATAAGTATCATCTGCATGCAGAAACTGATATATGAGAAAAGGGATCCCTTTAGTTGGTTGACATTGGAAAAATAAGAAAAATATTAGGCAGGATAAACCCAATTCACTCAATAGAAACATGTAAGTTGCCTTGCACAGAGGATAAGCTACCTGACCATAGAGTAGCTCCAGCTGGTCCTTTAATGATTCATAAGGTTCTTCTGTGCAACTTATGCAAACCAAGTAAATAGGTCCTTTCACAAGAAAAACAACCTACAATATGAATCTTCCATATTAGAAATTGCATAGCCAATTATATGGAACTTATCCATCAAAATGGAAGAAGATGAATCTAGATACTTCTCATCAATTTGCAAGCCTGTATAACATCAGAACTTGAGGAAGGAAACACAAACAAATTCCATATTTCAAACTAGACAAATCGCCATTGTGTCTCAAAAGTTTCTTATTACCTTCCTAAAGAATGCAAGCATTGTCTATCAGAGTCTTGTCAACCATAATTTAAAAGCTCAAGCAGCGATAATAAAATTTTGCAACCACATACACCATTTTCTAAAGAAAAAGAAAGATGCAGCTTACAGGACTGGTTAGGACAAATCGACAAATGAAACTTCACCACACATGCATATAAAGGCGGTTCGAGCCATACAATCTTTTCTATTATTCTAGTTGATTATTCACATAAGCTGTCTTATTGCAGTACCAATTATGTTTCCTTAGAGAAGCAACAAACAATCAGCACAGAACAGGGAAGAAGTGAGAGGGGAAAACAAAATTAATGAAGGATTATAAGGTTAGAAGAGAAGGGAATTACCTGGTGTTTGCCAGCTCTAACCAATTTGACCCGGTCTCCCCTGAAAAGAACTCAACCGACGAATATAGATATCCAATCAACAAGCTTCTAAGAAATATGATGTAAACAAGATAACAAAAAGCTGTTACAAATAACACACCCATTTTCAACAAAGGAAATAATGGCTTGCAAAGTTGCAGAGAATCCAGCTAGCTTGTATTCATCACCATATCTACAAGTCAATAATACAACATGACCAGAAAATGTCAAACACGCAAAACTACATGTGAATAAATTAGAGCAGAAATTAAAGAAAATTTCCTCAAAATTCAGTGTGGAGAGAAGGATATAGTTCTATTTCATAATTCGGAACTTACAAATTGATACAAACCTTGAATATATGGGTTTCCCTGAGTGACTCAAAATAAAGAAATGTTTCTTCCTTTTCCTCCACGAAACGGAAGCATCATCCTGTGGTTCATTAATTAATCAAAACATAAAAGAGCGCGCAGAGCAAAACCCATGTGGTTCATTAGTTAATCGAGCATATACAAACATGCATAATAAAACCATGCTCATCAGTTTACCTAAATGCTAGCACTAAAACTTATATTTTCCAGGCTTTATATCAAAATGCTAGTAACTGAAACTCATTTATTACAGGCCTTATACAAAAGATAACATGCACATACTTTCCCATCTATAATGTATCCAAAATTAGAAACCCTATAACCAAAAGTTGCCAGTGTATAGTCCATTTCCCCAAATTCATACATACCCTTGTGGTTGTCTATGAGCAGATGAACCATAATACTGCAAATGTAACTTATACCAGGCCTAGGAAGACTAATCAAATAAGAGACATGGAAACAGCTAAAAGTCCAGCTAACCTCATCAGGATAGCGTTTCCCAGAAACCCACTGATCATTGGACCCCGAAACTCCATCCCTTTCAACCTCTCGAATCTCATTATTATCTTCGTCATCATCATTGATTTCATCACCACCGCTGGAGCTCCCCATCTCACCAGCGTAGCCGCTGCTGCTCGGACTCAACGGCCGCTCAACTTCATCTACCTCTAAATTATTCCCCCACACATAGGGGAAGCTCTCTTTGATCCCCGAAGACTCTGCCTTCGAATTATTCTCAATATGCTCATCACTTGTTTCTTCCTCTCCAATTTCTTCACTCAACGATCCATTTATAATCGCTGGATGCTCCAACGACTGCTCTTCAGCTTCTTCCACTTCATCTTCATCGTCTAGCGTCGCCGTTGGGGAACGCGAGGACATTGATATTGAAGCCAATTGATTCTCAAGGGCATCAAGCGACTGGTCGATCAAGTCCGGATTCGCGTTAGGTTCCGGTTCCAGCTCCGGCTCCGGCTCCGGAAGCGTCTCCGGCTGACTTTTGGTGTCCGAATTAGGTTTCCGATTATCTCCATCGGAAGAGGAACTCGCGGATGACGAATGCGAATTGGACGACATTGTTTATCAAACTACAAAATTCAACAGAAACTTGGATTGGAAAATCAGTGAAATTCGAGTTTAGAGGACGAATTTGAAGTTCAGTGATGGTGTCGCACCTGCACGCCAGACGTGGCGGTGAAAGAGAGAACAATTACAACACGACGGCGTTTGTTTGACCAGTAGGTGGTGGGCTTGGAAGCGCAGCACGAGGATTAGGTGGCGCAACCGTACAGTACCAAATGGGCCTATTATGGGCCAATTTTCTGGGACACATTACTATATTTTTATTATATTATCTATTATCTATCTATCTCAAATTGGTTATATGGGCTAAAATATTTGGGCCGGACATCAACCGAATTGTTGGGTTTTTATTTGGGATAATTGACGGGGCCATGCTGGAAAATGTCATCACTAGCCTATACCTTTTATTTCATAAAAAAAATAGTTATGTTTTAGAAATATATAAAAAAAATTATCTAACAAATTTAATGACAATATAATTTTCTTAAAATCATAGATGAAATATGAAAAATTAGAGATGAGATTCATGAAGGTTAAATTTCAAGGGAAAAAAAACTACAAATATGTCATATTTTGACAATGTATCTACTTCGTAAATTTTGAATGTAATTTTATTTCATTTATTACTTTATATGATTATTGGGACTTTGGTTTCTTATTATATTAAAATTCAGCTTAGGTCTCGGATCAGGACCGGAGATAATTATTATATTAAAAGTTATTAATTTATAGATTATTAATTTTAAGATGTCCTACCACACTTACAAAAAATACTAAATATACTCCCTCCGTCCCATAAAAAGAGTAATGGTTGATGGATGTACAACTTTTTATCTTTAGTCAACTTAGTCAATGTACAACCCTTTGCAAGTGGGTGATTGTAAT
>JAUEKW010000043.1:559286-573397 GCA_032274785.1 Ajuga reptans
CCCCGGGGGTGGTCACTTTTGACACATACCGGCATCTGCTATTGAATCCAAGTTAGCATCCTTCGATTGCGCTTGTTGTCCAGGATTCAAACCACTTCCAGCTGCAGGTTCACCTGGACCCACCCCAACTCCATCCCCAAGCCTGAGAGATATCCAGTCCTCAGTAGGAATACCATTTGAAACATCTTGATGCTCTCTGAAATCAGACTGCCCAGCTGATGCATCGGATGGTCTTGTGGGCAGAAATATTTGAAGTGAAGGGTCATCGCCACCAAATGCTAAAGGATTATCTACTAAGCCATCATTATCATTAGAACGTTGAGACGTAGAGTCAGGGACAAGTGCAGCAGATCCCATGGGAGTCTCTGCAGTCAACGTATAGCCACTAACAGAAGATGTACAATTAAGGGAACCGTGCTGGATATCAACTAAAGCTTCAGAAACATCCAAATCTGAACCAAATAACTGGAACCCTGGCCCTCCCTGACTGGTTGAAGGCAATGGCCACATATTCCCGAAGTCATCATCATTCCCACTGTAAAGACCAAGAGGGGTATTTTCATAATAAGAATCAGGAATTCCATGTTGTGCAGGTGGAAATGAGGCAGTCTTCTGATCGGTGCCAGAGGACATTATTGGAACAATTTCCTCGTCGGAATCACTGAGGACTATCACATCCGCATCTATAGCTGGTGCAGAAGTCATTCTACAATTGAATCCATGTGCTGGACTGATGTTCAAGGGGATGGAATCATATTCAAAACCATTAGCTGTAGAGAAGTCGAGTGTCCCCCCACCATCTTGGTTAACACTTCCGTCCTCACAATCTCTGCCACTTCCAGTAGCACTGCTGCTCATAGGAATTATATTCGGGCCATTGTTCTGAATACCTTCTTCAAATCTAGTTGAAGGTGAGATGTCATGCATATCGTTTGGTTTGTTAATCTCCCAGCAACCGTATTGGTTTTTTCTCATTCCTAGTTTAAGACCCATGTGACTATCTGAAACAGCTTCTTGTTTAGGTTCCAGTTGAGGTTTTGATTCTGCATTGGCAGACGCGCATACGCTACCATCTGGCAAATGCCACAGCCCAAGCTCCCCGAGACCCCTACAATCACCCTCTGCCTTGGCACGCCAGGTGCCATCAGGCTTCACCTCAATTTCTGCTACATCTTCTCCACAATTTTGCATCTGTAGAAGATAGTTTAGAATGCATATCATGTATTTTACAATAGTTAGAAAGAAGACCTCAAGATAATGTACACAATACCTTAGATGTGATTCTGTTGAAATAGGGATCTATGATGATTTTCTCCAAAGCATAGTTCTTCAGACAAATAGGACATTGCCACTGCAGAACAAGGAGGCAAAATGAGGTTAAGACATGAATAAAAATTCTGTGAATTAGTTGATTTGGAGTACATCTCTCTTTTTTGTTAAAAAAACACGTAAGCTTTACCCACCATTACACAAGAAAAAATTCCTATCTGACAGAAAGTAACCACAAATAAGGCCTTGTATGAAGGTTGTTAAACTCACTTATCTAACTAGGATCATCAGCTGGTTCATGAAATCAAATCGTAGAATTGAAATTACGATTTTACTGAACATGTAAAATAACATTGGAACCTCAATTTTATATCTGCCATCACATTAACTGTAATCTATTTCTCTGCATTTCAACGCACACACATATTTGCAAGTAAGATGAAGTTATTATTTGCAAGTAATATCTTATGCTCTCCTGCATTTCAACATTATAATTGTAATATTAATAAATAAATATAAACATATGTGCTCCAAAAGCATTATGTAATATCACTAATATATACTAGATTTTAAGAGGAAACAACAAAAAGATCATGATGAAATCAATAACAAATAGCCAAAAAGAAAAAAATATATACATATATGAGTAAATATTTTGACTTCATGGTTTGTACATTTTAGTGAAGCATTCTTATATTATAACTAAAAATACTTTAAATTCTTCAGATATAATAAAAAGGAGCATAATGAAATTAAATAATAAATAAGAAAAGAAAAAGAATTATATATATTTTATGAAGCTTAGAATTTAATTTTAGAACTTGATAGCTGGAGGCTGGAAGGAAAATATAATTTTCAGCAAAATCGGTTCTCTTTGTGTCCAAAATTTGCTCTAGATATCATCAATCCCAATTTAAGTTGGCTTAACTTCTAATTTCATAATTTATCTTTTCTTGGTTAAAATATATATAGAAAAAAAAAACAATAAATTTTCTCAAATTGTTGAACTCATACATAAAATCGTAAAACTCGTATGAGTAAACTCAAGAGTTCACTCCGCTTTTATCTGATCTCGATTTTATCATGAGTTGACTCGTTTAGGGAGGAAAATTCATAAATTCGTAGAGTGATAAGAGTTAACGCAAAACTTTAACAGCAAAGAGCGAGTGTTCACTTGCCTTTCTTGATCGTTGGTTCATTTCCACAAACACTTCAAGATCAAAACAGCCCATGTGCACACACGGCTTAAATCTTCCCGCCATCTTCATTCTTAGACCACTCATCTGAAGCATGCATGAATAAATATTAAGTTACTACAGACAAGAATTCAGTCAAAATAGTGAATACCCAGGCATTTATTGCACTAAGAAGGTGAATGCATATCATGAAAGACGGCCCTCCAATAATGCACATATTGAACTAAAAATATTGGGAATGATAAATGCATATAATGATCTTAATAACTTCAATCATAATTTGTGTATTCAAAGATATTTGAAGTTCCATGAAGTGCAATTAATTTGGATTTACATTGGCAATAATTCATTTAGTAAGACGATGACTTGCAGCAGAGGTGTGTTAAGAGTTGTATTTGGCGAAGGGAAGCAATTCCAACCACCTAACCCACCAAAAAAATTGAAAGGCATAAACTACAGACAGTTCTACCCAGTCACATACGTCATTTTAGAGATTTTGCAGGGTGACAAAGGGGAAGAAGAAATAGCAAACTTCTTAAAACAAAAACTAGCTCAATATCTTCTCTAGGACAATACAACAATTAAATAGTTTCCCGAGCTTGAGAAAATACTAATAGAAGGGTAATGCATACAGAGTCTGCACCTCGAAGGGTCACATATCTACCATTTGACAGAACTAAGAACATCCACATCCTTTTGAGGCTTGTATATTTAAGAAGCATCTAAGCATGAAAAAAAAATATATAAAATGTTTCATTTGAAAAGGGCATGTTGGTGTAACAAGAAGCCTCAAGAAGTTCCTATTTAGTTCTAAGCACTGACATAGTACAATAGGAAAAGCAATTGATAAGAGAATTTACATGCAAGCAGAAGAAATCAGCCGCCAAGAACAACTTTTCATAGAGTGATAAGAGAAATATTAGTTGCAAAATAAAGCGGACAAAGTGTTCAATAAAGCCGAAGCAAAGAAATTTAATCATGGTATATAATCCCTGCAAAATTGCAATTTTAAAGCATCCTTAACTGATGCCACAGCAAATATACTTAAAGTGGGGGGTCAGACAATGATCTACAGCAAAGAATTAAATGCATATAGAGCCACAAAGTTCCCCTCCTTGTTAAGCCATATCAGTGGGATCCCCAAAGATTTATACACCATTTACATGCATACAACATAAAGCATTGATAGATTTACTTGTCTCCGACAGACAAGTGGAGACCCCAGAGCAAGGTTCATGAGCAGCATACTAGTGCCAAAAAAGAATGTATTGAGAAATTCGCGGGATACCTTCCTAGTTTTATATTGGCACCAGAACAAAAGTACAATCTACACATCAATTTATTTTCAATTCTTTGACCATATAAAATAACATGAACACCTGCAAATAGTATGAATACTTACAGGACAGCGGAGATTAACAGGAATGAAATCAGCAACAACTTCAATATCACTGTCACTATCAGCATTTTCTGTGGCAGCCCCACCACCAACACATCTACGAACACGAGCTAATGCGTCCTCAAAAGGCTCGCCTTCAGCCTCACCTGGAATCATGTTCAGTACCTACAAAAAAGAGGTGCTGAAAATCTGCCAATCACAAAGTAACAAGAGTAGAAATGCCAAAACCTTCCTGGTCTCACAGTTGAGAGCAATAAAGACCATTTCCATGTAGTCAAAACCTTTTTGGCAATGATCAACAGAATTTAGAAATCCAGATAAACACCACCAACACACCCCCACCCCAACAAGAAAACAAAATTAAACATATCGACTATGGGTTATTGCACCCCCCCCCCCCCCGTGGTTTCATAATCCTGTGCGAGACTCCCATATGGTTTTATAATTGTGTGTGGAACCCCCACATGGTTTTGATAATTCAGCACAACGTTCCCTTTTCAAGCAGAAAAGTTTAGGTCTTCAAAATTTTCACGTCATTTCCTCCACTGTTAACTGACTGTTACAAAGGTTAATCAAGTGTTTAACCAGAAAACACGAAAAAGAATTAATGCGAAAACTTTCCTGCTGGAAAAAGGGACATTCTGCTGAACTATTGAAATCATTTGGGGATTTCATACAATTCTAAAACCATGTGGGATCTCGCGCAAGATTATGAAACCACAAGATATCGTGGCGCAATTTACCGCAATGATTATATAACACGATAGTTGTTGAATAAATAATTTTCCCACCGTTTGACTTGCAGATACGAAAAGTGTCCTAATAATGCTAGAAACGTGCCGATGATGTCATGATACCAGTCAAGTATATGTCATATGAATTAATAATGCATGCCTTCTACTTCCTTACTTTGGACAGACTAAATAATAGTTCAAATAAGAATTTCAGGAAAATCAGCATACCTGCTGCAGTGTGCGCCTCTTGACAATTCTAACTCCTACACAGAATATGCGAGCATCACATCCTCCTACTAAGATCTTATTAATTCCATCTCTGGTCCATGGTGTGATCTACAAAGAAACAAAAAGATACACTCAAAAATCAACAAATAACAAGAGGGGAAACTTGAATAAAGAATGAATAAGAAGCTCCCAGTACAAGAAAATTATGGTTCGAGTTTTAAGATGGACCATTCATAACAAAAGGAAACTACCAACTCGTTCTCATCATCTAGCATGTTTCTGATTTTAGATGGCTCATTAACAATCACCACCCAAAAATAGCAATCTATGACAAGCATGGGAAAGTTTAGAGTATAATCGAAATTGACGTCAACTAAAAACTCCCAGAAAATCATCAAAAGTTGGTACTTATGTGACAAAATGTGGGGGGTAAGATATGAGGATGCAATTTTAGGTGTGATACTATATAAAGGCAACTTCTATCATATATGTGCCGAAGGTGCATTACTAAAATGAAACCAGTAGGTTAAAGACTTAAAGTACAATGAAGGTGTGCTTCTCTTAAAGCTAGGAAAAGCTGATACACGTCCAAACAATAAAACCCACAGAACAAAGAACAGTTCTTAGTTAGATTTACAGAACAGATATATGCATAAGGATAAAACTTACAACAGGTCCATCATCCCGGCCATTTGCTCCCAGCAACTGAGAACCAGGTCTGTTTATCGCCCTCACTGGTACACCTGTTGAATAGGAAAGGTAAGATTTCTGGATTTTAGTGGGAAGCAACAGCTAGTATAAAGGTGAAGTAAACATAAACGGCTCCATATTTACACAAAGAAGTAGGGGAGGCCGGGAGGTTGGAAAACATGATATGAGTGAACTTTGGAAAGAAGTATTATTCAAACTATTCATAGACAAATCATGATAGGTTCACACCTTAAAAAGAGTTACACATGCTGGTACTGATTATAAATAAAATAAATCATGATATACACCGTCACCGCATTATACATTCTGGTTTGGAACACGAAAAAAATTGCACAAGTAGTTTAAACTTTAAATATTCTAAAAGCATTATAAGACTTCATCTCCATGTAATGGTCAGAAGAAGAGCAGTAAGAAGAAAGCACCAGTACCGTTGGACAGAAAATGAAAGGCTTCCAAGTTTTCGTTAGACCTAAAATAAATCAATATCTGGGGAATCTTAAGGGAAGCAATACCATTGATTTGTAAATCTGCATATTGCGGCCACTGCATCCTAAATGTCACCTTGTCATTAAGAAGCATGCACCATGCCTAGTCATCCATATAACAGCCATCACAAGTGTTGAAGCAATCAGAAATATTCCGTACATGCAGAACATATAATTGTTAATCACATGACACCTGGCGAACCTGAACATCATATTCTTGTTTCGACAACAAGTCCCTGTCTGATCTTGTGAGTTGAAATGTTTTCTCAATGCTCTGACTAGGATTTGAACTGAAAAGGCCACATATGAGAGTCAGATGCACCCATTTTGCAAACAATTACATAATATACATAAACATAAAAACCACTTTTGCAACAAGAACAAGAAATAGACATTAAGGCAATTGACTGAAAAGGTGCAGATCATGTTTCAAACCTGTGTCCCCCCAGCAACAGGCAAAAATATAAAACTAGTTGCTGAAACATCAGCTGAGGAAGATCAAAAGGAAAATCACACCCAAAAAATATATTTTTGAAATTTTAACAAATAGAAAATGGGTTCTAGCATAGCAGAATGTCTGACCAATCAAAGTGCACAAATCACCATCCCATATGGTCGACATGAAAACCAATCCAAATCACCAGAAAGAAGAATATTGAAGCTATACTAGTTCGTCTAGCCTATGTCACACAATCCAACATGACTCTGAGCAACCCTCATCTCTAATAGAACTATGGAGATTATTGGTAACTCGTCAAAACTTAGATTAATAAAATGATTTGCACAGGAAGGTGAATATTAACATAGACAATCTTTTATGCATTTAAGTTGAGACAGAATTATATTTGCACACAGATGGCTTTCAAGTAGTTTATTATGCCATAATGTATTGCTAGAGTCACAAACCATCCTTTCAAAGAGGTCAACACATTAGCATTAGGCTACACAAATACCACCCCTTCGATGCACAGGGGAAAGCCTCTTGCTCTATGTCAGAAGGGCATATACAGTCTAACCCAAATTAAGGAAAATTAGAGTATTGCATTGTTCAGGTGTGAAATCCCACAGTTGCTGTTCATTTCTGTTTTCCCTAACTAAAGAATAATAGACCATTTGCCCTTCAAAAGGAGTTCCTTTTTCCTTCTTATTTGCTTAGTAATTCAACAACCAAATTACTTTGGAGTATAGATGTCACAAGATTAATGCCACTATTTCCAAGTGATGCAGGGGGGGGGGGGTGTGGATCACAAAGTGCAAAAGGTGAGATGACATTATTCTGAGTTCACGTGATCTATTTGGAATACGCATAATAACGTATAAAATGTCAGGAACCTCCCAATGGCAGCTAGAGAAAAGGATAGTCCAACTAGAACATTGACATACAATTGGCTGTACATCATCTACAGAGTCAAGGAGATCCATTTGATAAATAGAAAAACAAATAGGGAGGTCAAGAGTGAATCCTTTCCAGTTTACACAATTACAAACACAAAAAGCCTATTACGGTTGGCTCAATAACCTAGCAGATATTCAATTCAGGAAGCAAATAAACCAAATCGTAATGCATGCTCAAGCTGAGGAAACAAAGTCGTCAATAAACTACATACTTACCCGTCTGTAGGAACATTTGTGATATTCAACTTTGCAGGGTACAGAGGATGTGAAACTGTCAGCCAGAAGCTGCATAGTCAAAAACAAAGAATTAACATCAATTCATGTATCCAAAGGTTCGTAGATTCAATTCAAGCACGGAAGACCCAAACATAGCTTGGCCAACATAAAGCACAGAATCTTGTTTCTACACATATAAAGGTTATTTGCTAAATAATTCATGAAGACCACAAGCTCAATTAGTTTCTGCCCAATTACCCACTGAGACAGAGAGCGAGAGACAAAATAATGTAAATAGCACCTGCAGTTGGCAACTTGGCATAAACAAAAAGGATCATGGAAAACAGTGTTAACAGTTAAAGGACAAGAACTTCTTACACGATCACTCTAAAACAACACATTAAATATGGATCAATTAAATAGCTTTTCACAAGTTATAAGATGTCGAAAAACATGCTGCAATCCTACACTTGGTCCTTCTCATTCACTTGGTTACAAGCCGTCCTCAGAATTATTTCCAAATTAGAGTTAGCATGGGTGAAAAGTAAACTTTTAAGATCAGCAAAGTTAAAGAGTGTAACATCTGCAGTTGCCCAACAATATGCAACTTAGTATATGCTCCGACAGAACCCTCACCCACCCATCCAAAAGAGGAGGGGGGGGGGGGGGGGGCGCCCCCACAAACAAACACTTTCTATAATGGGCAACCCTTCAACCAACAGCTTGCCAAGCACCTGAACGCACTTCGTCTCATTTTAAAGGTCAGATCTTTACAGGAGAAATTGTGAGAAAAGAAGGTAATTATCCAAAGAAAAGAAAGCAAGGCAGATCATAGAAGAGAAAGTTAGAAAAGCCAACTCTTGTCAACACTAAAAGAGAAGTGTCTATCTTTCTTTACTACCTACGTACTAAAAAGATTAAGGGAACTTATAATAAATATAATCATGCACCTACAATATTGCGATCAGCACAAGAAGAACAATCAGCCAGTAGCACGTTAGAATTTCTAAAAGGCAAGGAGAATGGGTGGTGGTATACGATGATGATGATGATGATGATGATGATGATGATGATGATGATGATGATGATGACGATGTAGCAAATAAACTGACAAGGAACAAAGCCACTTACGGATCAGCCCGATTGAGTCTGCAAATCTCACAGTAAAAAATATCTGGAGGAGTTGGTAGGACACCCTCCATGGGTTTATCAGAAATGAGCACACATGCCATATGCTGCCACACATTACACTTTGGATCGTCACACTGCAACATTTGGATGGCAGTTCAGACTTGCATTAATATATGATTCTTAATATCAGAGAAGCACAATATTTGATGCCCCAACTAAATAACATTATCATACCCAGAAAATAAAATGCATATCAGACTTGCAAAAATTGAAGCATAAGCAATATATATCTTAGTAACATTACCCCGATCATTGAATCGGTCGGCAGTGTGCTCCCGCAGAGACAGCGTATATTCTCCTTCTGATAAGGATCTTCTGGTTCTTCTTTAAATTTTACACTTGTACTATCTGAAACAGCTTCTGGTTTTGAAGCCAATTCCACTGACCCAGAAACTTGCATTTTCCTGAAGAATAGCAATGAGAATTCGTGTAAGATTATCAGAGATGGAAGGATATTTATCCATTATATTTTATGGATATCCGTTTGTCAGTGGACTTGCATACTCAAGTTCTGCTTTGCAGTTTTACGCCTCCCCCCACCCCCCCACCCCAATTTTTTTTTTTTTTTTTTGGTCTTTACAGCTTGTTTTCTAATGAGGTCATAAGTAAACCAAATGAAGTGAGTCGCCGCGGTGGAGTAAATGTCAGGACAAACAAATCGGAAAAGTTGCATGGCATAAGATAAGGAGGCAACATAAAGCAGTATAAGCAATTCTTCCACAAGTCCATGTACCAGACAGAAAAGAACACCTGTAAATGTCATTAACTAGCTTTGCCACTCCCTCCTTCCCCACAGCATTTTTCTTGGCCCACATTCCTGAGACTGTTAAAAGTGATATTAGATACACATTTGCAAGGAATGCAGCAATACATTATAGTACAACAATAGACGCGCACGAGGCATGACGCAATCGAAGTTTGCAACTCCTCACTATATCATATTCCTCACACATGCATGGAAAATGGGTCATGTGACCCCTTTGATCTGCAAAAGGATCAGCTGTGTACTCCACAATTTAATCGGCTTCCCCAAAATTCATTTAATTGGTTTTTAAGCAAGATCCTTTAACAACCAACAAAAACTATCAGAAATTTTGGGATAACTCATGGGATCACGCAGCATCCTTTTCAAGAAATCTTAATCCACATTTATTTTCTCAAGGACCTAATTTGAGACTATATTTCCTTCACACCCTATATGAACATGTAATATATATAAACACACCCAAGATACTGCTAAAACTAGGTACATCTATAATTGAACATAGTCGCGAGTGAATAGTATCAAGAGTTGTTGAATTATGATGCAGTATTGGCAATAAAATATAGTCAATCAAAGGAAAGCAAGGTCCTGAATGTCAAAAAATAGAAAATTAATGAGCTATGATAAAATTGTGCTTATTAGATTAAAATGTGCATATGTGCAAGTGAGAAGAGATTCAACTGATCATATCAGGAAAAAGAGCAACCATCCTTATTGAAACATATATTTTACATTTTTTAGAAGCCATGTTTCTACCAGATCGCATTGCATTTACCTCGTTCATCAGAGAGAACGGTCAATATCCGATCAACAAGGTCCTGCGCCAAGAAAACGCATAGAAACCATTAAACACTTGTTCAGTCTAACAAGTCCAAGAACTGATCTGAAACGAATAGGCTATAGAAACTTAATCTCAATGATTTGAAGTTCGAAACAAAATGGAAACAAGCTCAAGAAAAATCAATCTGAAACCAGATTTTAAGCAACAAATGAAGTAGCATAGCATGTTAGATTAGTAGGTAAAAACAATTTCTGGAATATTAAACAAAAGCCAACGGTGATTCTGTGCACATTTTGGCATTTTTGCTATCCCCTCCAGCCATTAAGGAAAGCTAATTAAAAGAAATAAGGATTCACCGGTATTTTGTCAACTAACCTGCTTCTTTCCCTGCTTTGAAAGCCCTAGCTGCGCGAGGACATCCTTGAGCTCCTTTATTCGAAAATATGCTAATTTGTCCTGAAGACAATCAAATCGTTCAGAAATGTCTCAAAAAGAATCAAATTAGAGATTATCCAACACAAAAGCCCAATCTTCAATTCTCGTAATCATAATCAACACAAGACAAGTCGATGGTAGAAAGACCAAAAGATGGAATCGCAAAGCAAGCCATAATGAATATAAGGCTTAGTACGAACACAGAGAACAAACAGAATACACGACTAATTGATGCTTTTTGTTGAACTGGACGAAAGGGTTGGGCAATGGAAATTTTCATTGCATTATGAATTTCAAGCTTTTTGATCAGTAAAAAACTGATAAGGTCATATTTTAGTCACAAAAGTATTCAAAACAGTAGCTATGCTCCCAGCATCAGAGTAAACAAGACTAAACGACGGAAGAAAATTAGCTTCCCTTCAAAAAGGAACTCTTACGTCAATCATATGATTTTTCCAGTCCTCATCACTTGTCACTTTAGATGTTCTTCCACTAAATTAACTAATAATTGACCTAATGCCAACAAACACCATGTTTAATAGATTGACACACTGCTCGATTACTTTTTCTGGGAAAACAATATCCACCCTCAACTCAATACAATGATTTTGGCAGAAGATAAGGAAAAGATCTATAGATTAACCATCACTAGAGAAAATAAGATACAGCTCAGCCTCCAATGTCAGAACAAACATCAAAGCTCCCAGCTTTTATAACTCATAAACTGTGGGTGAAACAAAATCTGCAAACTACAAAATGTCAAATGTTATTTGGAGCAGATAACTCTTAATAAAACTAACACCTCGCGTGCAAACTAAGTGGAGAGAACATCACCTAATTACACCACCTGGGAGCAGAGTGCAAGGTTTAACCTAGCGGTTTAGGCGCTCAAGCAGTGTCACGCGGTGTCAATATTTGTTGATTCATGTTTAACAAATCCTCAGTTGAAGACAATAGTATATGACACTGACATAGCCTTCGGAAGTTGACACACTTCTACATTACATATGCAAGTGTGTGTGTGGATGTAAAAGATTTCAATCGAGTGACACAAACACAAACACAAATAAGGGACAGACACACATAGTCAAGTCCCACGTACGAATGACTAGCCTAAATCATTACAGTTAACAAATAAGAATTTATTTTCTCACAAAAGGCAATTGAGGTTAAGCAACAAAATATTGTTTATATCTACAAAATTAGGTAAATCCTTGGTCAAAGTACCCTTCAGGCTTCAAGGAAGTCCAGAAGGGGAACTCTTTGCACACAAGCTACATAAAAGAATGAAAATAAACCAGTTATCCAAAATATTGCAGGACAAGTCATACTTCAAGATGATCAATCTTGCTATTTTTCTCGAAGATGTTCATGGTAAATCAGTTTAGAAGGTTAATATAGGTACGGACCACAAACGTCTCCGCATTAATTAACCACATACACAATTTAATTTCCATTTGTCTTCCCATCAACATCTCATCAAGGAGTACTATGGGTTTTCCACATAAGAGCTTAACGCATCAAAATAAATTAGAGGTGATCAATTTATATTGCATTGTTTGATTTTGTTCATCCTGCTTTATTTAGCTTAAGGGCAACTTCTACTGATACATTCGCATTCTTTTCACCTTTAATTAGATTAAGATAGATGCTTTTTACTTATTTTTTCTTTAGTTGCATATCTGGTAATGGATTTTGGACAAAACACAAACTCACTAAAAGAAACAGAAAACACCAGCTCCATGCAAAAACCATGAACAAAGTATGGAACAACTAGAATTCACCTTGCAGCTAGCCACCAAGTCCATCCTCTTAAACCCTGTTCAAAATTCAGTCTTGCCCCGGCAGAACCAAGTAGGATCGGCAAATGATCAATTAAATTTCCAGTCAACAGCTCCTTCAAAACCTCCCAAATTAACAACTGATCCAATCAAACAAACAAAGATTAGCCATCAAATCCCAACAATCGACATCCTCAATAATTGAGCTCAATCAAAAACACATACAAGTAATCTACTATAAAATCTAGAGAGAGACAGAAAGCTTACCGTGATAAGACCACAAAATTAGGCAAAATAATCAACTGGCCTTTGGCGGCAAAAGCAATTAGGGTTTTTGAGGAGCTCCAGGAGACGAAGACGGTGGCTCTGTTGTTCCGCCGCCTCTTTCTCTCTCTACATACAACCCACTCCCACTATGGTATGAAATGTGTGCTTTTCATTTGAACCCAGGAACCAGCCGGAAGGGGAAGCTACCAAATTGCCGGACGTATCGTCGGTTTATCATTTCCGGTTAATCCCCGCGAATACGTCCGGGTTTCGATTACCTGTGCTCGATTCCACGTGTCAATACATTTTGTCTTCTATATTTTAAAATGCTTTTTTTTTTTCTTGTGCCTCTTTAGTCATAAGTATCGACGTAAGCCAAGTCGTCGCCTTTTGTCGACATCGCGTGGGTTTATGTACGGTGTAATCAGAGCACGTAACAGTGAAATAGATATGCAGCAGAGTGTTGTACTTTTTCTGTTTGACTGAGTAGAAAAGTCAAAGGTACAACAGCGTAAAGTATGGAAATTTAGGACAAAGGATGTGGTTGTTATAGTTGATAACAACACAATTTCGAGGTAATTTAAATTATTAGAAAACATATAATGTACGGTCCGATTAGTAGACAGCGTTAATTTATTTATTTTGCTTTGTTTTCTGCTAATAATTTACTTAATTAGCAACAAATAACAAGAAATTACGATTTACTGCACAGACAATTTCCGAGTAAATGCCAACTAATCGTGACCTTCGGAATTGTCGTTAAGGTCCCTCAAGGGTCCCACAATTTCCATCTATGCCCTCACATCACATGGGCTTAGCAATTAGCATCAGATTTAATTAAAATATAATTGCACTATCTCTATTTTAAAATGAGGGTCCTGTTTTTTAAGAAAAATATCCAAAAATAAAAGTTTTGTTTCATAAGTCAATGTCTTATTTTATTAGTTTGAATAAAAAAGTCTCAAATTTTTTATTTCACGAATTATTTACATTGTAGTATATGATTGAACATCCCTAAAAAAAGAATATGATTGAACACATGAAATAAAAAATTTTAAAAATAAGTCGTAGAAGTAAGATTAAATAGTTATAGAAAATTGTGTCTCCATAAAATTGACCAAAATAAAAATGTACTTTCGAAATATAACGCTTATGTGACTGGAGAGTAGTACATTATATATTCTTAGGCCCAGTTTGGTTGGGTGGATAAGGGCTGAAATAATGGGTATCCATGCGTTTAACAAGTTTGGTTGACAATTT
>JAUEKW010000043.1:588970-600550 GCA_032274785.1 Ajuga reptans
TAATATTCATTTAACTTTATTTTATTAATTAAAAGGTTCCTAAAATGACTCTCCTTCAGCCACGTGTCCTAGCGGTCCTTCTTTTTGTAAGATAAAGATAAAGATTATACATATATAACTATTGATTTTTTCCATGAGATAGAGATCAAACCTCTGAGATAGTGGTGATGTGATGTCATTAGACTACCAAAATTTGGGGCATAACTTTTGATTCTATAAACATAACTTTTACCATTTAATTGAATTTTATCATGTGAAATTTATATTTCTATGCATAACTTCTTTAGTGTTTTTTTTTTTTAAAAAAAAACTTTGTTATAAAATTGAAATTCCACAAAAGTATATCAAGAGAATAAAAGATAAAAGATAAAAGTAAATAGTGTGAATATTCTTTTATTTGCGGGATCTAAAGTATAAACGGATATTAATTCGCGATAAATTTGTAAAAGATACTATCCTGAATTTTTTGGATTTTTATTCGTGTTAACCACTTCTATATAAAATTGCATGATAAATACGATAGAAATTATAAAAATTGATTTTTTTTGTTACTGTACTAATAAAAAATCAAATGTCATAGCATCTAACTCGAGTCAATGTTTTTAAATCCGGACCGGACCGGCCGATCCGACCGATTTAACCGGAAACCGGGCATGGTGCCGGTTCGGTTCTTAGTATATAGCAGGTTTCAAGTGACCCACCACGATCCGGTCAAAAATCGGATAAAATCAATGAATCGGTGACCCAATTGAACCGAATTTTTATGATTTAAAAAAAAGAAGAAAAAAGATAGAAAGATCAACATACGCACGTAGCAACTGACTGATAATACACAACAAATTATAATAAAGTAGTAAATAACTTTCTCAAATTAAATTGTAAAAATCAAATACACAAAGTTACAACTATTTTTATAATATTTATTCATTCTCCAATCCCCATAGTTATATTGATTTTGATTATATATTTAATGTGTATACATACATATATTATATAATATACATATATATTTGAGTCATCCCGTTTTTTCACAACGGTTCAACCGGTTGAAACAGTGACCCAGTAACCCGATTCATCATCTGGTTTGATGACCGGTCCGGGTGTAAAAATAATAAAATATTGACTCAGAGTTGATTTTTTTGTATTTGTTATTATATTCTTAGGAGAATTTGAGTTATTTTTACAAAATCAAAAGAGGAATAAAAACTTGGAATTTACCCTAATCCTGCAGAAGTTAAAACGCTCCTTTGCCAGTTGGATCCTTACCATTTTAAACGGGTCGCCCGCGTGAACCTTGCTTCGGCGTCCTCTGCATCCGAAATTGTCAACCCGGAATCAAACCCGGTCCGAACTAAAGAACAAACCCGCAATCACAACAGCATAAAAGGGCCCATCATCCAAATCCATCCCCTTCTCCTTTCTCACTCCAATTCTCTCTCTGCAAACTCAGTCTTCTTTGTGGCTCTCTTTCTCTCTGTATCTATATCTATCTCCATATCTCTGTTCATCTCCTATCCTTTCTTCTCGATCCAATCATCCACTGTAAGTACACAAATCTGATTTGCCCCTTTAGATCCCTCAATCTATTTACAGATAGCAGAGTTAATTTTTGTTTTTAATTTTTGAAATCAATCGGGTTAAATTCTGTTGATTTCTAGGTTCTTATAAGCTCAATTTCTGCTCTGGAGTTGTCCTTTGATGGATTTCAATTGTCGTCTTGTGTATGTGTTGCTTTGTGTTGGTTTGTTTTGCTGTTCTCTTTCTATGTTTAATTTTGATTCTAATTGGTTCGTGATTAATTGAATTATTTTAAGATTTATGTGTATGTGAGTGATTTTAGTTGAGGAAAGTAGATGGACCTTTATTTGTACGGGTAAAGTTTTTTTAGGGTTTGACTTTTGATGCGGTAGGTAAAAGTGATCTTTATTCCAACTTTAGTTCGTCTCACCTGGATTCAGATTTATCTGTTCAGTTTTATTTAATGTGCTTTTCTACTAATTTTTTTTTTATCTTGACTGTGTTGATCTGGTGTTTGTTCTGCCTGATTTGAACCAGCTATGTATAATTGCTTTTTCTTATCTATGCCTGATTATTTATTGTTTCTGGACACGTAAAACAATTTTTTTTCATGACGTGTTCAAAGACATGGGGTTAGTATTTAATTTCCATCACCTACCTTGAACTAAAACCTACTTGTATGATTTACGATGCTCTTAAGGAAACCATGAGCGACGAAGGAGAGAAGACTTGCCCCCTCTGTGCCGAGGAGATGGATTTGACTGATCAGCAGTTGAAGCCTTGCAAGTGTGGCTATGAGGTACTGATATATGTTCCGGTGTGATACATTTTATTGACTTTTGTGAATTTGTGCCCCCGTCATATAATGCATTCCATGTATGCATGAGGCTTTTTGAATGTAGCCTTCGTTTTTTGTGTATTTTACTTTGATTGCTTAGAAGTTAAAACCATGTGAAATATGTGTGAAAACTCTTACCGATCTCATGAGAATTTCATCCTGCTTTCACATTGATTAAGTCATGTTACCATATTTTTCCGGCCAAATCCTTTCCCTAATACACATGCAAAAGCCATAATAACCTCTTTTCACCGCAGAAGGAGGGATGCTATAGAATTTACTCAAAAGCCAATTATCACGTGGAGCCAAGACCTTATATAAATATACAATGAAGAGGCTTTTGCAATTAGTACTATCTTTCAAGCATCTTTCTTCTCTATTTAGAAATCATATCCTGCCAGTTCTGACTTCCTTCCTTTGTCATTGCCAGATTTACCATCCCGTGCACATTTTTCCATTCTCATTCTCCAAAGAATCCATCATTTTCATTTATCTTCATCTCCATTAAATTCATTCGCAACCTCTCAGCATTGAGGATCGATCTACCGTTGATTCCCTGTTGTTATTTCCACTTCTCCAGCAGGTTATAACAAGAACCTGCTGCCAGACAGCCTTACTTCAGTGTCAGGAATTTTTATTGGCTGGCCTTGTTTTCCCAAGTTTAGTAGGAGTCTAACTTTGGGTTACTTTCTTGTCAAGCTCTCGGTCAAGGCTCGAATAGGATACTGATCTATACTGAAAGACAAGATATTATGAACACAGAAAGGGTAGATGAGTGATGTTGTCATAATTGTGGTAGAGATAAAATTGACCAGGAAAATATCTGACAAGAGGTTAAGATGAGGGGGACCTGTTTGTGTTGAAGACGTTTAAAAATGACAAAGATGTGGTCATAGGATCAGTACCTTTTAAGGAGCAACGCTCTTTTGGGTCCTTTTCGGACCCGACCCAACAGTATTACTCGAGGGTTCTATGTTTTGTGCAGTGGTCCTATAACAATCAATTAGTGAGTATAAAAAAGAGGAAATCGAATAGAGGAAGTGGAGACAGGGGGGGGGGGATGCAAGGCGAGGCAGTTTTCTTCAATATAATTTATTTCTGGCTTTTCGGCTTTAGATTTCACATCTTCATTTTGGAGTTTTTACATGGTTGCTGATTACGAGTTATATATGTTAAGCAGCAAACTGAATGATCCTAGCGGTAGTGCTGAAAATAGGAGCCCCAATGCACATTAAGCTATATGAGATAATCAATAGTTTATATCGACATAAATGATTTTTCACATCCATAAGAGCCATTGTGTAGGTTGTAATGTCTTTCTGTATGCTATTATGTCGCATATTGACCACCTAAGTCAAAATATACTTCTATTTTGTAATACTCCTGAGTCCAAGATCAACCTATATTTGGCATGTGTTCTTTTTTATCCCACTCCTGAGTTCGAGATTAACCTATATTGACGTTTCTCAGCTGGCTATGATTGGGCATGCAGTGAACCCATTCTTTTATGATTTTACTTTGTCACATGTGTTTACTTCGAAGGGTGTTACAAATCTTTTACTTTTGGAAGGCAATGTGCCTTTGTTAGTATCATCTATATAAGCTTTGCACTGAGGTTTTTTTTGCTTATATGGAGATGTGAATTTTTCCAACTTATGCAGATTTGTGTTTGGTGTTGGCATCACATTATGGATATGGCTGAGAAAGATGAGACTGAAGGGCGCTGTCCAGCATGTCGTACTCCTTACAACAAGGAAAAGATTGTTGGAACGGCAGCAAAATGTGAAAGGTAATTCCCGTATGCTGTTAAGAGCTCCTTTGTATTGCCTGCCTAAATGCTATCTGCTTGATTATTGTCACAGGCTGGTTTCAGAGATAAATGTGGAGAAAAGGCTAAAGTCACAGAGGGGAAAGAGTAAAACTTCAGAAGGAAGGAAGCAACTTGGCAGTGTACGAGTCATTCAAAGGAATCTTGTTTATGTCGTGGGCTTGCCACTGGATTTGGCAGATGAGGATGTAATTACTTCCCCTTCATTCTACTCTTATACTCCTATCGCTTGATGTTGAGTTATTTTGTTCATGTTGTAGCAGCTTCTTCAGCGCCGTGAATATTTTGGCCAGTATGGGAAGGTGCTGAAGGTGTCGATATCTCGAACGACGACTGGTGCTATACAACAGTTTGCAAATAGTACATGTAGTGTGTAAGTTCATGTTTTTGCTTAAATGTTATGGTGATAGGTAATTTCAGAAGTTGTCATTCTGAAAGACTTCATGCATAATTACTTCATCCCTATCGATCTTGTGTAACTGGCTGAATCTATTCTCTTCTATGTTAATTGCATCTCTTATACAATCAATTCTTTTGTGAAATGCCGTATCATATATGATTCGTGATAGTCTTTTTATTTGTATCGGTGTAATTTTTTTTACTTATTTCGGCTTCTTTCTCTTTACTTGTTTTCCAATGGTTTCTTTTCTAGATATATAACGTACTCGAAAGAGGAGGAAGCAGTTCGATGTATTCAGTTCGTACATGGTTTTGTTTTGGATGGTAGACCTTTGAGGTGTGCGCTATCCCGCATTTATCATTTAACCGTGTGGTGATATTAGACTGTTCCTGATAACTTTGACTGCAGGGCATGCTTTGGGACTACAAAATACTGTCATGCATGGCTGAGAAATGTGGTATGATTTCTATACCTTTTGAAATGCAAAATCGTCGACATAATTTTTCACTTTCTATTAGTTTGTGCATAGCACACATGCTCCAGTTATGGACCCTGGCTTATTTTGGCATGGACCTAATCGATGTCTTACATCTTGTACAGCCTTGCAGCAATCCAGATTGTCTATATTTGCATGAGGTCGGGTCACAAGAGGATAGTTTTACAAAGGATGAAATAATATCTGCTTACACAAGGTATTTTAGATTTGGATGCTTGGACCTGTATATTTTGTTTTCATCATATTAATTTTGCTTGCTCTTTTTGCACCATATGTAAATCTTGCTGAACCATGATTCTATTTAGCATGAGGATTGAATTCTTTCCTATTAAAACAGACTTGAGTTCATATGGTCATGTATAAGTTATATCACATAGTATCTCGCTGACTGATTATTGGCGAACATTTCATTTCAAAACAGAGAGAATAAGTAATTATGTATCTTATTCTCTCAATTCTGTTCCATCGTTTGTCATGTACTGGTTAAACTAGAAAGAATAACACTCACCGACATTGCCAATTTGAATCATGCCGAATTTGTTCTTAAAAAATGGCAGTTGTGATTCATGAGTTTATTTATTTATTTATTTTTGGGGGAGGAGGGTGTCCAAGCAAGTTCTCTATCCTTATATTAAAGTTATATATATATATATTGCTTATTCTCGGCCCATTTTTTGTCAACTATACTTGCTTTCAGCCCTTTTTTCATAATGTGCACTGTTACATTTCACTCTTAATATGTAATGCATATTATGTACTGGTCACTTATCATCTTTTTGTTCGACATAGTGAGTATTTTGTGGCAGTAATTATCGTTTTACGGAAACAAGACCTTACTATGGATTTCCCTGGAAGAGTGTGAATAGAGAGGGTGCACTATGTCTTTTGGTTTTTGTCTTGTACGTTTTTGGGGTTTTATGTTATTGTTTAGCTTGCCCTCTTACATGACAATTTTAAAGGAGTAGAATTCAACAAGTCACCGGTGCCTCAAACAGCACGCAACGGCGTTCAGGAAATGTATTGCCTCCACCAGAAGATGAGTTCTGCAATATCAGCTCTGCGCCTTCAGGAAATTCTGTTGTTAAAACTGCTGTAAATACAAATGTAAGATTTGTCCCGTCATTGCCTTTTGCAGCCAGATGTGTTCATTTGATTTGATTTGCAACTCTGTAACTTCTTTCTTCTCACATTTCTCATGACTCTGGGGCATTCAACTCTGTGAATAGTACTTAAACAAGTTCTTAGACATATTGGTGATCACCTTCTATTAAGAAATCATCTTTGTTATCTTAGCTGATGCAGTGAATTATCTGATGGTTGACAAGGCATTGTGTCATACCCCATTGTTATGCTATATTCCTGTGGAAATTAGACTCATCAGTCAAAACTTTGGTCCTTTCTGTCCACTACTCATGTTTTTTCCTTGTTTTGGCAGAACTCAGCAATGAATGCTAGAATATCTCCACCAAATAGTAGTTCTGGGAGATCTACAGCTCTTCCAGCTGGAGCCTCATGGTGCGTTATCCGTTTGTTGGAGATTTTCCTAATTTATTTCTGATAATGTTTCTAACTGTTGCCTTGATCAGGGGTACTCGTCCATCCAATAATCAGCCTCTGCCGGCAAGTCCACCATGTTCCAATGGGCCATCAACTAAAAAACCTGACATGCCTAATGGTCCAGTGGCTTCTTCTAAGGCAGTTGCAAGTCAAGTTTCTTTATTTCAGGGTGGTGCTGGAAATAAGAGACTTACTGATAATGAAAGTACGATTTATCAAGATAAGAGTAAAACAGACACTTATGAACCAGTAAAAAGAGAATCCAAGTCGGATGGAAGAGTTAATGTTTCTGACTCTTCTGTGCCATCTGCACATCTTGCCAATTTTCCCTCAAGTAGCCAGCCTCATAGCCCACCTACTACCGAGTCGCTCCTAGATACTAGTAATGTATTTGATTCTTCCATAGTGTCTAGTGTACCTGCATCAAACAAAGATTCTGTTGCTGAAACAGATGTAAATGTGGAGAATTTAAGCTGTGGTATTTTATCACTGGGCATTCATGAGAATCATAAGTTACAAAATGACTATATTGAGCACACTAGAGAACCATTGAATTGTCGGACGTCTGGAAAAGCTGCAAATACAAGTGTCCAGTCTGAGGAGTTATGTACTGCAAGTGTCCAGCCTGATTTTAGATTGGGAATGCCAAGTCAAGCAACACACGGCAGCTTGCATGAACTGGAAGATGATTTGTTAACTTTCGATAGCCAAAGAATTAAGGATCCTCAGATTGCTACCCATAGAGCGCCTATTTTTTCTAACTCGTTTAATTTAAAGCATCCCAATATTAGCTCTCCTGCATTTGGTAATGCTGATGGATTAGTGGGTATGAGTTTGGATAGGCATGTTGTAGATCGAAACAACAATTTAGTGACTTCAACTTCTAATTTTCCTAGTTCACGTCCTGAGAATATATTCTATAATTCTGAGGATAGTGCTGCCGAAGATTCTAATTTCTGTTTAAGTAATGAGAAAAGGTCTCTACTTGGGAGATATGAAGCTAAAGTAGGCAATGGTGCTGTTGATGCGGGGGAGAGCAGCATAATATCAAATATTTTGTCAATGGATGACCCATGGAACGAGTCTTTGACTTCACCTCAGAACCTGGCTATGTTGTTAGGTGAAACTGATAGACGACAAGGGTCTTTTGGGGCGCCTGGTTCTCGGAAAGTTCAGAATAGCAACCAATCTAGGTTTTCATTTGCCAGAGAGGAGGAACCTATGAGCCATGTGTCTGATTTTGGACAATCTATTGGCTATAACGAACAAGCCTTTAGGCGGCATTCATTTGGCCATAATTTCTCTACTGACAACAGATTGCATCTTGAGAAGTCTGGTAGTTGCAATGGTTTACCTGGTTTTGGTGGTACATATCCAGATTATTTTGCCAGCAATCAATCTAATATCTCTTCCAACAAACTTTCTGGTTCGTTCTTGCTAATTCATATTTTCCTTAATTACTTCAATTTTATTTGGGGTTAGATATCATGTGCTCGTAAAATGAATTGTTTTATTTGTTATCTAAAGGACCTGAGAATACACGCAATATAATTTCTGTTGATCATGTACTCTTGTAGAAGTTATAACCAGGAAATAGCATATTGCTTTGGCTGTATCATTAGAAATTATGGGCCTTATCTGGTTTTAGCTATTTTTGTTCCCATTCTCAAATTAGCTTTTGAGTTGTCGCATATTAACAATTTTTCATTTTCTTTGTCAACTGAAAGATTTTGATAATCTTTCAAATTAACAATTTACTAAATGTATGTTGCTTCACCTTTTCCACTCGCTGTGGGATGTTTATATGAAGTTTTCGCAATAAGCATTCCCTTTTTTTGTGCTTATTTTTGGATGTGGATTGGGAGATAGGTGTAACTTTTGTGTCCCAATTAGCAAATTCAAATTTTGTTATCTTTTAGTGTTCAGCTTGTAAGCAATTGGTCACTATTTACTATTTAGGACATCAACAGCCTGAAATGTATATACTTGGTGCAGCATTCTGACTTTGACCGATAAAATGCCGTTGTGCTTGATTCCCTTGAAATTGACTTGCATTTCTTCTGGTATAAGACATCATGAAATGCTTTTTTATCGGGGGCAGTTCTCTTTGTTGTTCTCTATTATCATTGATATTGAGATGAATACTTAAATTACCTGATTCCTCTTTAAATCATGTTTTTTGTGCAAACCAGTATCTCAACCTCATTCTTTCCTTTAGGTTTCCTATTGTATGTTTCTTTTTATTAATTATTTAATTCGTCGTCGGCTTCAAGCTCATTGTTCTATTGTCTTTGAACAGTTTCAAAATCTGAGGTATCTGCCCCTCCAGGATTTTCAGTGCCTAGCAGGGCGGCACCCCCTGGCTTTTTATCTCATGAAAGGACGGAACAAATATTTGAATCACTTTCTGGTTAGACTTGTATATGCTGATTGAATTAAGGTTCTATTTTTCCAGCTCGTACTTTTGTCTTGGATAATTAGTGTTTTCTTTCTACTTGCAGGAAATCACATGTTTGATGCTTCAACTTTATCAAGGAATCAGTATCAGATGCCTTCAAGTGGCAGTACTTTTAGCAATGGTGATGTTGAGTTTATAGATCCTGCAATTTTGGCTGTTGGCAAAGGGACACTTGCAGGTGGGATAAACAATCCAGGTCTTGACATAAGATCTAGTTACTCTCCTCAGTTCAGTACATATGAAGAGGCAAGATTTCAATCTTTATTACAAAGATCTCTCCCTCCACATCAGAACCAAAGATTTAACAACCCACGGGACAACTTTTCTGCCCTTGGTGATGCTTATGGAATTCCTTCTAGGATTGTGGAACAAACACTATCCAATAATGTCTCTCCATTTTCTCAATTCACCGTCCCTCAGACTAGGAATGGAATAATGTCTAATGGGCAATGGGATGGGTGGAATGAGGCTCATATTGGAAATAATTTGGGTATGGCTGAACTGCTTCGAACTGAGCGATTGGGATTGAATAAGTTCTACGGTGGTTATGAAGAACCCAAGATCCGAATGCCAAGTTCTGGCAATTTATACAATGGGGCGTATGGGATTTGAAGAGTGATTCTGCTTGGTTTGCAATGATCTTGTTAGGACATTGACAAACCAGCAACAAGGGCTCAAGTTGTTGTATTCACTTTACAGAGCGGTGCCAATGAATTCTGAAAGTTCCGCATTACAAGATTTGGAAGATTCGTGATTAGTGACCGAGTTACTTTTACTTTGGTGGAGGATCAACCCTTCTCAAACAGGGAGTCCATAAACCAACAGGTAAATTTTTATTTTTCCTTCAAAATAATTTCGTTCAGTGTAGGAAATGTGTTTCATTTCCCTCGGACAAAGTGGTCAAGGAGAGGCAAAAATGTTGAGGCTCGTATCTTTTGAACAATTTTTCTTGTTCACTAAGAAAATAATATCTTGAGCTTATAAGCTGTTTTTAGGGGAAAAAATGTGAGCTAATCTTTTTTTTTTAGATGCCCATTCGAATTTGGTCAGTTTAATTACAAAATTGCGAATACATATTAAAAGCTACACTATCTTATTTATCCCAACACTCGACCACTTGTTAAAATAAGGTCTAGCATCTTATAAGCTTTAAAACAATCTAAAGATGTTTTAAACAAGCAGCCAGATACCCTCTTATTGTCTGCCCTTTGTGCATACGTTGCGAGACACAGCGTGATAAAAAGCTACTCAGCAGATATCAGACTGAATTATTTTTCATTTGCAGGTATAAGGTCTTGAGGATGAATCTCGATGCAAAGGTTGCACTGCATATATTGTTGCATAGCAATCCTTCATTTTTCGAGGTTTATTCAATCGGACGGGAGAATCTGATCACTGATTTCAGATGAGGTAATGCTCTTTTACAGATCTCAGTCAGATGGGGAAATTGCTTGTTGGAAGGAGAGAGAGAGAGAGAATAGCAAAGGTCCTGTTCCCTGTTTTGCTCTCTGAACTGTGAGATTGTTTTATTGTACAAGAATTGTTGGATTGCTACAGAAACACTATTTGCATGGGAGAGATATAAATTAAAAGAGAAAGGAGCCTTTAAGAAGACATCCAACCTCTGCAGTGATATCTTTTTAAGTTTTTGTATCCAAGCAGGTGTGTAATTGAGTTGGGAGAGAAGTCAAGCTTAGGATATTTTGTTATTTTATCCTTATAGACTAATGTAAGAATACTTTTAGTTTAGGATAATGAATTAAAATTTTATATTCTAAATTAAATCCTATTTTTACAATAGTTTATTTAGCTAATTTATTTTTAGGCTCAAATCCAATATAAATATCTTAACATATAAAAATACTATATTGAACCTGAATAATAAACAAAAACATAATTTCATGTACATATATAATATTCCCTTTTAAAATATTCGGTCATTTATACCGTCGACCCTTTAATGATCATTCTAACTAATTTTTTGAATGCAGGCGGCGTTAAGAAAGAATTTGACAATCACCCCTAATTTACCAATCTACTAAGAAGGAAAAAAAAAAGGTTGTTGCTAGGCAGCCAGCCCTTTAAAAAAAAAATATATATATATATATAAAATACCATTTATACCCACATGCTGCAGTAAAATCTGATTTGAAATTTGAAATGCTACAGTAAAACAAATTCAAATTTAAAAATTTCACTCTCTCTCTCCTACACAGCTGGCCTCCATTTTGTTTTATACATCCACTTGGACCCTCTCTCTCTTCCTGTAGTAGTACCAAAAGCTGGGTAGAGTTCATCTTCCCCGACTCCGAAAAATTTCCACCCAAATTCTTTCACCCCAATCATCTTCCTCGTCTCTGAAATTCCATCAGACACCGGCAGTGAAAATGAATAGTCGGGGTAAAAGTAAATTCTACGTTGTTAGCAAAGGGTTGAGGCCGGGAATATACGATAGCTGGGAGAAATGTGCTCCCAATGTTGTCGG
>JAUEKW010000043.1:621290-639248 GCA_032274785.1 Ajuga reptans
AGTAATTGCTATTTTGTTTAAACACAGAAATGTCATTCAACTTATTCGGAATTTTGTAAAATTTATTACTGTTTCATAAACTTGATCAATTTGTTCTGCCTGTTTTTAAAATACAAATATGATAATGCTTATTACGCAAGTGAGATTTTCGATACACAAAACAAAACATATACCATGATTTAGGGTAACAATATATTATCAAAATAAATATTTTATAAATACCATTTATTTCTTCACTAATAATTGAATGTTATAAATAGGAAAAAACAGATATTCGCGCAACGCGCGGGTAACGCACTAGTTAATAATTAGCAATAATAACTGATAAATCATATGTATCTAAAACCAGAAATATATTTTCCTAATTTATGGTATGTTTCGATAATCTTCAATCCGTGTTTTTCCAAATATGAAATTACCAAATACTCATATCCTACAATTTCTACCTACACCAATTATTCCCTATTTTTTTCATTTTCCCATAAAATCATTAACTATCATCTCACAATAATCCTAACTAATCATTTACATCATTTAATTATTATTAGTATCACATCTATCTATGACTATAATGTACTAGTATTTTAACCATTAAAATTGCCCGTAAGATGTGGCATTTAGTACAATCATACTCAATATAATATCAAAACACACAATTTCACTACTAATCTCTAGGGATGTTAGAAGGGTCCAAAATCGCAGTGCCAGCCCGAAACCATGGTTAAGTTTACCATATTGTCATCCCGTTAAAAATGACCCGACTAAACCGAGACCCAATTAACCTGAAGCCCTACATAACTAGGACTGGCACGATAATAAATTATATATAATTATTGTTATAATGCATATATATTTTTTACAAAAATAAAAAGAAGAATATATTTTGGATATAACATAGAATATACACACACATATATATATATATATAAACAGTGTAACTGCAAGTCATTATTCACTTGGATAATTGGATTGACACATATATATTTAATGATTTATGCTTTGGAGGCTTTGAAATTTAGATCTTATAGTCTTAGGGATGTTCATATTCTTAATAATAGTGATGATATTGCATAGGGCTGTACAAAAATCCTTATAAACCGACCAAATCAATTCAATTCAACTAATCCAAACCGAAAATCACGGTTTATAATTTTGCTGGGTTGGTTATGGTTTAAAGTATGTATAAACCAAAAATTTGGTTTGGTTTGTGGTTTCAAAGGATATAAAACCAATCCAGACCAAACCAAACCAAGGTTACACACATATGTATATATGTATATATATATATAATTATATATATATATATATTGAGATATTCTTTTTAGAAATTTCAGTAAAACCCCTAATAAACTCCACTATTTTTTTTTCTTTTCTTACATCATCGTTTAACTAAAGTATTAGTGTAGGTAAATCCCGTTAGTATTTTTTACAAATCACATATTATGAGAAAATTTAGTACTTTTGTTTAAATCTTGAAGAAATAAAATTTAACCAAAAGTCATGGTTCAAACCGAAACTAAATAAATTTTATTCAAACCAAACCAACCCGAAAAATAATTAGTTTCATGAACTTTTGGTTTGATTTGGATGTCAAAATTTAATAAACCGAAGATATGGTTTTGTTTATAATATGATGTATAAACCGTTCAAACCAAACCACGTACACCCCTAATATATATATGTTTTTGAGGAAATTAAAATTTTATTAAACTTAGTTAAGCAATTGTCTTACATCATTTTCAACAAGAAATAACACATCCGGAGGCACCCCTAATATTGAAAACCCCTAATGAGTAAAAATGACAAAATCATGTATGTTTTTGTAAATTTTGGGTTTAAATATATAGTTTTGAATTTTTCAACTTAAAATCCACAGTGGCCCGACGAGTCTAAAAATCGGTAAGGTTATAGTTAAGTTTACCAAAAAATTGCTAGGATTAGCCTAAAACCGATAGGGTTGGTCGATTAACAATTTAACATCCCTACTCATCAGATGCACCATTTCCATGATTTCAAATATATTTTTCGGACCCACTTAAACCTAATCCAACCATACCCTTAAGAGTTTTAAATTATTAAAAATTAAAAATAGGAAACACTTTTTAGAGAAAAATTCAAGAGCATTCACTAGTTAGAAATTAGTATTAAAAATTTAATATTGGTAATTGGTAATAAAAGTACAACAGAAAAAATATTTATGTGTTCGCAATAATAATAATATTAACAAAAAATTTAGGTTTAGTGTGATACAGCTGGGTTGGACTTTGGACGGTTTTTAAAATTTCAGGATCCCCCTATTTTAGACAATTTGTTTTTTTTTTTTGGTGAAAAATGAGACAACTTTTCTTAAGAGGTAGATTCTTTTTCCTTTTAGACGGGACTGAATAATTATTTTACGAAATAAATAATTTCTTATTTTGGGAGTAGGGGCAGTTAAGACATTTTAATCAGACTTGCGTGCGATTGTAATGTTAAAGGAGTGGCGAATAAACAGGAAAGTTATAAACAGTAATAAATGGAAAATAAATAAAATAAAAATAATTATATAGAAGATGTTGGGGAGAAGCAACGGGGAAGGTAGGGCAGGCCATTGATCGCATTGCTGTTTGTACCTTGTCGTATAACAAGCAGCACAGATCTCTGCTTTTCTCGATTCTCTCTCTTCCTCTCTCTCACACAGAGGAAAACGCTCTCCAATAAATACCAAACAATCCCCATCATTTCCACAGTTTCCAGTGACGGAGAGATTTCAAACTCTACGCTCTTTGTCAATCACTATCGATTCTGGTTGAATCTGGATTCTTCTGGTGGTCGATATGCGTAGATAGATAGTTCTCTACGAATCGGGGAGCTGCCGAGTGTTAGCTGGGGCGGTGAGTGGTTAATCCCTGTGATTTTGGTGTTTTATTTGATTTTTAAGGTTTAATGTACTGATTTGATGTAGATCGACCAGTCAAAGATTTAAGTTACTGTAAAAAGGTTTATGGTTATTGATTTCGTCGAATTTTGTGTTCTTGTGTTCATGCATTGACCTTTTCCATTTCAGGTTATCGTTTAGCGAATTTGGATTAGGTGTTTTTGTTGTTGTTTTGATTTCATGGGGAAAGGAGGGCAGAATTATGGTAGGAGTGAAAACTCGGGTACTAATTTGGAGCCGAAAGGGGATTCTTTTGCGGCGTGGTCGAAAGATGTGAGAGAGTGTGAGGAGAAGTACCAAGTGAGGAAGGAACATGGATTGTCGGCTGATGATATTGAAAAGAGGAGGCAGATCTATGGAGTAAATGAGTTGGAGAAACACGAGGGGCCTTCGATTTTTAGGTTGATTCTAGATCAGTTTAATGATACTTTAGTCAGAATTTTACTGGTTGCAGCTGTTGTTTCCTTTGTGCTGGCATGGTATGATGGGGAGGAAGGTGGCGAAATGGAGATCACCGCATTTGTGGAGCCTCTGGTAATATTTTTGATATTGATAGTGAATGCAATTGTTGGGGTTTGGCAGGAGAATAATGCTGAGAAAGCACTGGATGCGTTGAAGGAAATCCAGTCGGAGCATGCAACTGTTATTCGGGATGGTAAAAAGATTGCCAGTTTGCCTGCAAAGGATCTTGTTCCCGGAGACATTGTGGAGTTGAGAGTTGGGGATAAAGTTCCTGCAGATATGAGGGTTTTAAGCTTGATCAGCTCAACACTTCGGGTCGAACAGGGTTCATTGACTGGTGAGAGTGAGGCGGTTAGTAAGACCACCAAAGCTGTTGATGAAGATGTTGATATCCAGGGGAAGAAGTGTATGGTGTTTGCTGGAACAACTGTGGTGAATGGTAATTGTATCTGTTTGGTGACTCAGACTGGGATGATTACAGAGATAGGGAAGGTGCACGCGCAGATTCACGAGGCATCTCAGAGTGATGATGATACACCTCTGAAGAAGAAGTTAAATGAGTTTGGAGAGGTCTTGACCGCTATTATTGGAGTAATCTGCACTTTGGTTTGGCTGATTAATGTCAAATACTTCCTTACATGGGAGTATGTTGATGGGTGGCCAAGGAATTTTAAGTTCTCCTTTGAGAAGTGCACTTATTACTTTGAGATTGCTGTGGCATTGGCAGTTGCTGCTATCCCTGAAGGGTTGCCTGCAGTGATTACAACCTGCTTGGCACTTGGCACACGTAAGATGGCTGCTAAGAATGCACTTGTCCGCAAGTTGCCTAGTGTGGAAACTCTTGGTTGCACAACCGTGATTTGTTCCGATAAGACGGGTACTCTGACTACCAATCAGATGGCTGTGGCTAAGCTTGTCGCCATGGGCTCCAAGGCAACTGCTCCCCGATCATTTGATGTGCACGGAACCACCTATGATCCTTTTGATGGGAAAATACAGAACTGGCCTGTGGGTCAATTAGATTCTAACCTCCAAATGATTGCAAAGATTGCTGCTATCTGCAATGACGCCGATGTGGAAAAAGCTGGCCAAGATAAAGCTGGGCATTATGTGGCCAATGGAATGCCTACTGAAGCTGCACTCAAGGTATTGATTAATATAAATATCGACTTGAGATGTTTTTTTTATACAGTAAAGTAAATGACTATTGATCTCCAGTGATATTATCCCATCACAGTGTTTGCTCTTGTTTTGGTGGTAGATGTGTGCGTATTTCAAACTGTTGCATTTTGCTTCAAAATTTAATGCTACTGTTAATCTGCTGAAAGTTATAGTACTTTAGCATGTCTTCTCTGTATCATAGATAAGTTTGCGATGCAAACTTTTGCATTCTTGTTAGTTGTTACTGATGGTTATATTACTAGAGGATCTCGATGAATGACATGACTTGATTTCTTTTCAGGTTTTGGTTGAGAAAATGGGCCTTCCTAGTGAATTGAATTCTGGACCCTCTTCAGGTTATGATGGTGTTTTAAGTAAGTTGTTCTTCTGTTGCTGAAGTTGTTTTTAGGTTACTCTGCTTCTGTACTGATCTGGAACTTTTCGTTGGATAATCTAAGGGTGCTCCGACACATGGAATAAAGTTGAACAGCGGATTGCCACCCTTGAATTTGATCGTGATAGAAAATCCATGGGAGTCATTGTGAATTCGAGCACTGGGAAAAAGTCCCTACTTGTAAAGGTATATTTTATTTTCC
Source organism: Ajuga reptans (assembly GCA_032274785.1). NCBI lineage: Eukaryota > Viridiplantae > Streptophyta > Magnoliopsida > Lamiales > Lamiaceae > Ajuga > Ajuga reptans. The sequence goes on from JAUEKW010000043.1 coordinate 626,427, forward strand.
AGTAGCTAGGATCTAGTGTTGTTTATAATCTAGATATGAACTGTTAATGCCTTAAGGGAACCTATTCTGGTGTTGTATCTGCAATTATGGATTATTAGCATAGATTTGCACTTACCTTTTGCTGCCTCTGCTCAAGGTTTTCTCGTGCATGTTGCGCCATGAAATCCCAGTTATCATTCAGCTATTTGCTTAGATGATATTCACAGTGGATATCATAAAAAGGTCTTATTCTAGTAAGCCTGGGTTCAAAAGCTAATGTTCTTTATCTTATTTTTTTACTTATGCAGGGTGCAGTGGAGACGCTACTGGATAGGAGCTCCTTTGTGCAATTGCCTGATGGCTCTATTGTAGAATTAGATCGAAGTCTACGGGAAATTATATTGAAAAGCCTGCGTGAATTGTCAAGCAGTGCATTACGAGTCCTAGGTTTTGCATACAAAGATGATCTTCCAGAATTTGCTACATATAATGGTGATGAAGACCATCCAGCGCATCAGCTCTTGTTGAACCCTGCCAATTATTCTTCAATTGAGAGCAGACTAGTTTTTGTTGGCTTGGCTGGTTTAAGAGTGAGTTGGTTTCTTGTTTATCCTTTATATATTTCTTTTTGCTCCCTCAACTCTGTATAAAATTGTGAAAATTATGATTTTATAGCACGGCTTCCTTTTATTGTTTAGGATCCTCCGAGGAACGAAGTACCTCAAGCAATTGATGATTGCAGAACAGCCGGAATTCGAGTTATGGTAATTACAGGAGATAACAAGGATACAGCTGAAGCTATCTGTCGTGATATAGGTGTTTTTGGTCGCCATGAAGATATCAGTAAGAGGAGCTTAACAGGAAGAGACTTTATGGAGCTCTCTAATGTTGCCAAAGAAGAATATTTAAGTCAACCTGGAGGACTTCTTTTCTCAAGGGCTGAACCAAGGCATAAACAAGAAATAGTGAGGCTGCTCAAGGATTCTGGTGAAGTGGTAGCGATGACTGGGGATGGTGTGAATGATGCGCCTGCCTTGAAATTGGCTGATATTGGGATTGCAATGGGCATTGCTGGGACAGAGGTGATTATGGTCGAAATTAAAATACCTATTGTGCCATGCCATTCATTATGAATAACGGATGGATTGATTGAAATCTGCATGTGCACCTTGTGTTACAATGACTGGTTCCTCTCTGCATCTTTAGTTAAAACTTCTTTTTTGACATATCTTATGGCATTATTGTTATGTTATTTGTAAACCTCCCTCCCTTTGCCCCTCCCTCTTTCTCTCCCCCTCTTTCATATAATTCTAAACAGCTTAGACTTTTCGTTCAAGCAGTTCAACTGATTCTAAATTGCTTATTATTGTCCTCCTTTCTAGGTTGCAAAGGAAGCTTCCGATATGGTTTTAGCCGATGATAATTTTAGTACAATTGTTGCTGCTGTTGGTGAGGGCAGATCTATATACAATAATATGAAGGCCTTCATCAGGTCATATTTCGTGCTGATCTTAAATATTTCCATCTTCATTGCCTTGCATACTAAAAAATATAGACATCTTTACTCTTTTCTTTTCCTTTTTTACCCCAAATTGGGTTCAGTTTTACTTTGTCATCTTCTTCTGTTAAATATTTGCACAACTTGTGTTATGATTATCGCTAAGTAGGGGTGACCATAAGCTTATGTTAAAAGTTGCATAAGTAAGGGCAGGTTAACAAAATTTGCATTTTGTACTTGGTACTTTTAATGGTAGAAGATCTGTCTGATGGATTGCCTGTTGCAAAACATGCTGAACTGTTCACGATTTGCTAGATAATGTGCTAAATAATGGCCTATATATGATGGTTTGATTTGCATTTGTTGAAGATTACGAGGGAAGGAGAGGGGCTCCCTATTATTGTAGATGATTCCTACAACTGCTATTGTCCGATTTTTTGTCAGAATATATTTATTTTTCTGTATTATATTAATTTTAAATTTGGGTAACCTGAAGTCTCACCATTTTATGTTTCATGTATGCTTCAGTTCTGAAGATTTTCTTGAGCTACAACTGTAAGAAATGTTTTTGTGCCTACAATGAAACTTTAATGATCATAATCAGCACTGATGTAGGAAAGCAACGGTGTTTTGATGCTCTCAGTCTGTTTGATGGACCATTGTCTAAACTCTAAAACTAATTGCCTCGTTGATAACTGTTGTTTTTGAAGTTTCAAGATTCCTTTTTCCACTATAAAAGTGAAGTTAATTGTAACTTTAGACAGGCATTTTATAAGTAGTTACGAAGTGGACATAAGTAATCCCTGCTCCTTATGTTTTCTCCATTAGAAGACGTCAAAATAAAGGGAGTAGAGCTTTTCTACTATTCAGCATTCTGTGGTGGTTCTCCTTATCATGCTTTGAACTAAATGTTAATTTGAATTATTATTTGTTCAGATACATGATCTCCTCAAACATCGGTGAAGTTGCCTGCATATTTTTAACTGCCGCTTTAGGCATTCCAGAGGGTCTGATACCAGTACAGCTTCTGTGGGTTAATTTGGTAACTGATGGGCCACCAGCTACTGCTCTGGGATTTAATCCACCTGACAAAGATATAATGAAGAAACCACCTAGAAGGAGTGATGACTCTTTGATCAGTGCATGGATTTTGTTCCGTTACTTGGTATGCTCATCATCTTTAGAGATTGTTTAAAAAGAATACCCCTTTGGTATAGCGCTTAATTACAAAAAGCTCGATTTCAACAAAAACAATTACCACCGTTGGCATATCTCTTTTTTCACAATTTTTTCCTGTTGAGTGGGGTATTTTTAAGAAAAATATGAGTGGTATTTGTAATTTCATAACATGATACTCTCTCCATTTCAAATAAAAGAGTTATGTTTCTTTAAAGTACAACTTATCTTTTTTTGGTCAAGTGAATGAAGTGCCATGATATCTCACTTACAAGCTCCAGTCCTCCATATTATGTCATAAATTTCAACAGAAGTTTTAAGGGCATTGTGGACATGCAATTGAAATGAATTATACGTTTCATTCGAAACAAACTTGATTATTGAAAACTCCTTTTTTGGGACAAAAATAAAGAGTTATAGACAACATTTCTCTTTGGCCGGAGAGAGCTGCTTCTTTTTTTTTTCTTTGAATAAAGGCCAAACCTGGAGGGTGTTTTTTTTTTTTTTTTTTGGTAACTCGTACCGTGAAACCATCTTGTCTCACGTTTCATCTCAGTACTATATTTGCTTACTCTTCGAGCATCTATGCAGGTGATTGGGGCTTATGTTGGTGTAGCAACTGTGGGAGTATTCATCATCTGGTACACCCGTTCGTCTTTCCTTGGCATTGACCTAGCCGGAGATGGCCACAGCCTCGTAACCTACTCCCAGCTTGCCAACTGGGGCCAGTGTCCAACCTGGCAGAATTTTACAGCTTCGCCCTTCACAGCCGGGAACCAGGAGTTCAAATTCGACAACCCGTGCGACTACTTCCAGACTGGTAAAATCAAGGCCATGACGCTCTCCCTCTCCGTACTGGTCGCTATCGAGATGTTCAATTCACTCAACGCACTATCCGAGGACGGAAGCCTTGTGACCATGCCTCCCTGGGTCAACCCATGGCTTCTTCTGGCAATGTCGGTCTCATTCGGGCTGCACTTCTTGATCCTATATGTGCCTTTCCTTGCTCAGATATTCGGGATTGTGCCACTAAGCCTGAACGAATGGTTGCTGGTATTGGCTGTGTCTCTTCCGGTGATATTGATAGACGAGGTTCTCAAGTTTATTGGCAGATGTACAAGTGGCATGCGAACATCGGGTCCAAGATCTTCCAAGCAGAAGGCTGAGTGAAGATGAGGCTTGGGCGCCCAAGATGAAAGTGGTGATGAGATGGTGTTTTAATGCCACCTTTGATATAGAAATAATGCTGCAGGTATTTATTATGCTTTGGACTTTGGAGATCTATATTAGGAATTGGTTAGACATTTTAGTAGTCTGAGAAATAGGATTTTAACCCAATGACTGCCTGTTAATTATGGGCTAAACTTTGTTACATTTTTAAACTCAAAATGCTTTGGGAGAAACTCTTCTTTCATTGTTTTTGTCAAAATGATTTGTTACTTATTCTGTTGTGGTTTTCTTGATCAATTTATACGCTGCGTTTGGTTTTAGCAGAGTATACGATGGTAAACGTGGTGATTGTTTTATTGGAGAAAATGAAATGTGATTGTTTTCACTCTGGATGTTTTGCTAGTGTTTAGTTTTGTTCTGGTGGAAATATTTAGTGTTATATTTTGTAAGCAGTTTCACTTTAATATTGAGACTTATGTACGCATTTTGTAATTCTTAAATATATTAATTCGATTTAGATTTCTCATGAACGTACATATAATTGCCTACTTGCAGCATGTAGATTTTTACAAGTTACAATATTTATTTTATTCATGATATCTATGTAAGGCTTACTGGGAAAATGTATAAATTAGCCTTGAACTACTTGTTGGAGTTCAAATTGAATCTTAAATTATTTTTATGTTCAAATAAACTCTTGAATTCTAGAAGTAGGCCAGATAAGTCCTCAACTTTGAAAGGAATTAATTGTAGTTGAGCATCTTATAACCATGACAATTGACTAGGGATTACTTTCCTCCTTTACCAGGAATTGTGCTAAAAAGTCCTTAACTTTCAAGTATTGAAGAATGATACGAAAAGACCCTCATATCTATCAACGTTATTTAATAAATTTTAAAATTATTTAGTGATATCAGAAATAAATAAATAATCAAGAAGCAACAAATTTTTTTTTGCTTTCCATGATACTCAAAAATAAAAACAAAACAAAAACTTGTTTAAATATAGGAAAGAATAAAAAATAAAATTTATAAAGATTCCAACTCGCCACCATGTTTTCTAAAAATATTAATTATATACTTTTGATTTTTTTTTGCTAATTTTATTTATTTATTCGAATTTGAATGTATTTCTGTTTATTTTGTTGATTTTTAGATTTGTTAAATACTTTCTTAGATTTATGTAATTATTTTGATATTATGGAGTGTCCCATTTGTCTCCCTTTTAGAAGTTAAAAGTGTTTGTATTGCTCAATTTAAAAGTGTAAGAACCTATTTAAACAAGAAACACTTTATGGTCTAATTTTTTTTTTTCATTTATATTATTAGTACGTTCATATATACTTTATGGTATAATTTGTGCCTCGACTGTTGGTCCATAGGATAATTTGTACATTTTCCTAACATTAATTTTTTCAATAATTCATCTAAAATTTGGAATAGTAAACATAAATTATTTATTAAAAAAGAGAGTATAGTATTATGTGTAAAAGTCCAACAAGTACACTAATTATTTATATTAAGCTACAAATATTTATCGATAAGGTTAAAATGCATCCAAAAAAATAGAAATATTTTTCAATTATTCCAACATATGAGCACTTTATGAATAAAAAATACTCCTACATGATTTTAAGTAACAGAGCACAGTTCTTTTCGAGCAGCCTCCCCAATCCATAGAGTGAAGTCCATTTGCTTTGCAAACAAATCAACATGAAAAAGAATATAAATTTGAATCATGCTCCATTTCAAAGGGTATAAATGCACAGAAACAAAGCAAAGTTAAACAATACACATATGTCAACCACTGTAATAAAACACACTCATGTAACATATCATCTACCCTCAGATTTTACCAGTTGTGAGAACACATTAGTCACAGAAATATCTGATTCATCATCCACACTCGAATTGCTGATATCAACTGCTCCGAATCGCGGAGACAACTGACCGATGGCGTTGCTGCTATTCTCGTCCGGATCATTCTGCACCACTGTCTCTTGAAGCTGAAGTGCGTATTCAAGATTCCACAGTACATCTCCAATGGATGGCCTATCTACACCGAACTCAGCCAAGCATTTCTCCGCTGTCTCACCGTACTTTCTCAGCGAATCGTGCTTTACTTTCCCGACTAGATATGGGTCGATGATTCGATCAAGCTGGCCTTTCTTCTGCCATTTCATGGCCCATTCAGCTAAGTTTACCATTTCTCTAGGAAGAGATGGGTCAATCACGGGCCTAGCGCAAACAACTTCAAACAGAACCACCCCAAATGAATAAACATCCGATTTCTCCGTCAGTTGTTGCCTTCTGAAGTACTCCGGGTCTAAGTACCCGAAGCTCCCCTTGACAGCCGTGCTTACGTGGGTTTGATCAAGATCTGGCCCGGTCTTGGAAAGCCCGAAATCAGCAACCTTGGACATCAAATTCTCATCAAGCAATATGTTGGCGGATTTGACATCGCGATGTATGACTGCCTTTGTGTAGCCCGTGTGAAGATAGTGCAGTCCTCTTGCTGCCCCAATGCATATCTCAAGCCTCTCCTTCCACCCTAAACTCGGGAAATTCGACCCGTATAGATGGCTCTTGAGGGTCCCGTTTTCCATGTACTCGTAAACAAGAATCATCTCGTTGTTTTCGTCACAGTATCCGATCAACGAGACCAAGTGCCGGTGACGGAAACGGGAAAGCATCTCGATTTCCGTCCGGAATTCGGCTAGGCCTTGTTGGGACTTAGGATTGCCTCTCTTCACAGCTAGCTTTGTACCATCAGTTAGAACACCTTTGAACACTTTCCCAAATCCTCCAACTCCAATCACCCAACTCTCATCAAAGCTGTTGGTTGCTTCTTCAAGTGCAGCAAACGGGATTCGATAGCTCAAGTTAGAATCAACGCTCAAGTTCGAGTTTTTGCTAGCAATAGTGTCGGAAGATGCACCATTAACCGATATAGGAATCCATGTTTTCGAATGATCTATACGCTTTTGCCTCCTCCTCCGTATAAAAAACAGAACACCAATCACTATCAGAGTAACCAACACTCCAACACTAACCCCTACAATCACTCTCATCTTCGTCTTAGATCTCGAAAATGGCGGATAAGCAGACACCCCAGAAAGCCTATCCTCATTGCTGATCTTCATGATCTCCAATCCATTCAAAAGAGCATCAGGATAAGAACTACTAGGAGATGGACCTATACTTACACTCAAATTATCTCTATCAATCAACGGTGTTACAAAGTCCATAAAAAACGCGCTAGCCAACCGCCCGAAACTCTTCACACTCAGCTCAAGATCAGGAGCAACAATGAATGTACCAATGTAGACATTAAACACAAGCTGATTAGCAGCTGTACTAACTATATCACAAAAATGCAACCTGATCAAGTACTGAAACCCTTGATCCACTCTAAACACCCAAGTCACATTAAAATTACTATTAGGATCATCATCAGAGTTCATCTTTGTACAAGTTCCATACACCGTCGGAGGGGCAGTTTCGGCGTTTGCACCGCCCTGAGGGTACCTAACAGCCGGAATATTCGACTTGCTAACGGCGAGGTTTGGCTGCAGCAAGAAGCTGCTATCCGAAACCCAAGTCCGGCCCAAAGTATCGTTCGTTAAAGAGACCAACGGCCCGCCCATATTCACCCGATTCACGGTCTCTAAAGCCCGATTAATCAGGCCGGTAAACGGCCCGAATGGACTGTACAGAGAGGCATCATCTCTGATGAGGTCATCAGGAACAGAGACAACTTCAATGGCATTAACATATGCAAATGAATTATCTGAACGGGAGAATGTGATTACAAGCTTTTCAGCGGTTGCATTAACTGAATATTCTTTAACACTGGCGTTTTGAGGGGTGAAATTGGAAATAAGAGTAGTTTTCTGGGCAAAAACAGAGAAGCTGGCAGATTTCATATCGTAATTGTTGTCAGAAAAAGGGTAAAAATGGAGGCGAATCCAGTGTCTTCCTCCCTGCTTAACAGGGAAGGTGTATCTAGAAGGTTCGGTGAAGATTCTAGCAGTTTGAAAGAGGGGAGAATCCTCGGATTTTGTAATGGAGTTTGAATTTGTATTAGCTAAAATGTTGTTGGGAGTAGAGAGGAATTTTGAAGCTGATTTATCAGCTACATAAGTAATATTGCCTATAATAAAATCAGAAGATGATCCACAATTTATGTAGTATTTATCAATTGGATCAAATGCTTTAGACCACCATATGAGATTCAAAATCAGCAAAACCCATATTGGGAATCTGGAAACTCCAATGCCCATCATAATCAAGAACATAAAGATTGCACCTTTGAGCTTAAAATCAAGAGTGAGAGAAAGGGGAAATATGCACCTTGGAGATGAAACTAGCTGGAGGAGAGAGAAAACAAAAAACAGAAGGTGTATAGAATAGCAAGCCCAGATATAAATTGGTTTATTAGTTTCTGTAAAACGACAGTTGCAGTGTGTGTTGTTACTTGTGATACGAGGCATAAATTGATAGGAAACCCAGTCAGAATTTAACATGTATTCATACAGACGTATTTATATAGCAGTATTTGATTACATCATGAGAGTGTAAGATTTACGTTGGGCAGAGTTGACAAGGGGAAATGAAAATGGCGGAATGAATAATGGATTACTTTGATGTTATGTGGGGAAGAAAGAGGAGGGTGACTGTGTCAGTTACAGACTACAAATATTCATAATTAATGTTGTAAAAAAAATGAAGTTAATTGCATTATTAACTACTTCGTCGTGTATTTCGGAGAGAGAGACTGACACAATTTACGTGGATTTCATATTTTTATATTTTATTCATATATAAAATACGCCATCTCTCCCTTTCTGAAATACAGGATAAAGTATTTTAGATGATTCAAATCCGTATAAGACGGACATTTTGGATATTTTCTAGGCACTTATTGATGACCGGAGGCGGATCTGGAGGTATCCAGATCCCTCACTTCCCCCTTATTTTTTTTATTATCTAAATATCCTATTTCACATATTAAATTTGAAAATCCAGGATTCTTCCCTCTAGAATCTTGGACGAGGTGGTAGGTAGATTACGATGCAACAATTAAATCCCAAAATTTCTCAATCGTACTCCCGGTTTTTATATGTAAGAAAATTTTCCATGATGAATAAATTAAGTAGTTTCACCTGGATTACAATCCTACTCTACCGCTTGAGGCTATGCTAATTGTTCTAACAAATTATTTATGTACCGGGGAAAGTGAATATAGGAGGGAAAGTGACACCAACATTTCAATACTTAATGTGATATCAAGATGTCAAACCCCCAAATTAATCTTATTAACGATTATAAAATTGTAAGAGGAAATTCTGAGAAAGAGATAGAAATTGTATTACGCAAATTTTCAATTTAATCTGTGAAATTTTATTTTCTACAACACTCGTGTGGTGAATTGTCCATAAAATTGATATTTTTTCAGAAAAAAAAAAGTAATACTTTTATCTGAAACTATTTCTATCCAAACAAAATTATACTTTTTATTATGACAAAAAAGATACTTTTTGGAAACATTAAAAATAAAGATAGCACTTCATAATTATTTTATGTAGTTGAGAAGTTAACTTCTAAACTTATATATGCAATAAGAAGAATTAGAAACACTCCATATTTATTAGATTAAATTTCAGTAAAAAAAAAAGTTTTGATTGAGTGCTTTAATAGAATTTATAGTATGTCGATTTTATTTAATTCTAATTTTAAAAGATTTTTAATTTATATACATGTTTTTTGTTGTTGTAGTTATTATCTTATTATTTTATCAAAAATATTAACTTAGCCTATTGGCCACGAGTGGGGGGCTAGGACATAAGGTATTAAATTAAGAAGTTTATTAATTTACCGAATGGAGTATTAATTAGACATGTTGTCCTGTATATCTTTTTAGATATGTGACAGTTGAACAAAATACTCTTCTGTAATACCATAAATTCACATTCTGTTCCAACTTTAAAGTATATTGAGGGCATCAACAAATTTAAATCAATAAATTGACTTCCTTCAAAAGAAAAAAGAAAAAAAAACAAGGAAAAAAGTTAGTTGAAAATGGATAACTTCAATTGCAGACAAATACCTTTCCTTTTTCCAAATAAACAATGTTTTACAGAAAAGGATTAATTGGCACCTGGCAGTATTGTTAAAGTAGGTCTTAGATGTATTTGATAATTTAGCATTGATAGGGAAAGGAGAGATAAATATTAATCACTCATCAAATCAAATTCAAAATAAATTTACATAAGCTTTTTATTTGTTTATTTATTAATCAACTTATTGACTTAAAATTTAGTTAACACCAAGATATATATATATCGAAAAAAGAAAAAACTCTAGATCTTTATATTAAATAAGAAAATTACAGGGGAATTGATTGTAGCTCGGTTTGTTGAATACCTTGTAATCCAAACAAGTGGACAGAGATTAAATCCCATCGATTTCACCCCTATCAGAATTTATACTAAATAATAATAACAATATATATATATATATATATATATATATATATATTATATGTAAGTTGGAGTGAGCAAATTGGGTTTGTTTCTTTTTATTTAGTTATTTATGAAAAATGCTCTCCTACACACGTTGAACACAACTTATTATGCATACAGTTTATTCCTTGTTATAACCGAAAATATACACCATATATTTATCCAATATTTAAATACACACATACACCAACATATATTTGTGTAAATTTACGGTAGATAAGACACGCGGTGTATATCTCTAGGTGTAGCATCTCATTGATCTCAAAGATCATATACCCACCACTCATGTGCAAAGATCTTATCCCCAAATTATAAATAAGTTAATTAGTTATTTTTTTTATATCTTAACACATCGACAGTAAAGATATTAACTTATTTATTTATTGAGTGCGGTAATGGCGGAATTGGGTGAGCAAATTGGGCAATTAATTAGTGGTATTCTGAAAATTAAGATGATCAGTTATGGGATTATCATTTAATTTAATTTAATGCTAAAACGACAGGCCACCAATTTAGTGATGTTAGTTATGTCCTTTTCTGTAAAATCTATACTCCATTTTGCTGACAGCTGCTTCAACAATTGTTGCACGGCATCTCTCTTTTCCTATAAACTTAAATGTTAAAAACTAACCATATATATGGAAAATATTACTTCAAATTTTTTATATTTTTTAATTCAAAATTAACAGAATTGTACAAGTGATTAGAAATATCAAAATTAACAGAATTGTACAAGTGATTGGAAATATCAAAAGTCGATAGCGGAGTTTCTCAAGTGCAAAGAGCAAGAGAACATTTTTCTTTGCTTTTACTTTAAAAAAAATGATAAAATTAGAGATTGTGAGAAAAATTAATTATAAGTAAAAATGGATAGTATTTGAGATAGAAGTGTTTTTAATTAAAAAAATAACTAAAAGATATAAAAAAAGAAGTAAAAACAGCTTACACCTTTTGACCGAAAGCTGTCATTTTTAAGTAGAAGTAGTAATCCAAACACCTAAGATAGTTTTTCTAAAGTCAAAAGTCAAAAAGTTACTTTAAAAAGTAGAGGAAAATACTTCTTAAAGTGCACGATTTACTTGCAAATATGGCAATAAAGAAGAAGATCATCTATAGATTTACTGATTTGAATATTTGTAAAGAAGTTAAAAGTTTTGTTGTAATAGATGGTTTAGGTTTGCCCAATTTTCGTGTTTATTGGTTGTAAAGCTGAACTTTGTGGTGATATACACAGGCCGGGAATGTAGCCTTAATCCCCCATTCTTGGATGTGTTTTAAAAAAAAAAAAAACAATCTGTCATATTATGTAAGTATATGATGTCAAATACATCAAGAAGAATGCAGAAGGAAAGCTGGAAGATGCACATTCATTTTGGAATTTTGAAGGCAACGATTTTCTAACCATTTTAACTGAAATTGACAACGGTTTTAGCTAATAGAAACCATTGTCGTTTTGGTTAGTTATTTTCTGTTATTTTGTAACTTTCTGCTGTTTGTATTGTTTGAGAAAGTTTTAGGGTATAAAAGGATGAAACACTCAAACACTTTGTACACATTATCTACACACAACAACAAGGGAATCGAGTCAATAGAGAGGCAGTCAGTTAGAGGCTAGAGATCAACTCCAAGAAGGAGAGATAAGAAGATCAAGAAGCAAGTAAGGCTTCTCCCCATCTGTTGTAATCGAATTGTTGCTGTTCATAGTGGATTTGGCCGACTCTCCGTGGATGTAGGTTGTTTTCAACCGAACCACGTAAACCTTTGGTGTCTTTTTTGATTGATTTATTGTTTGTTTCATCCGATTAGCATATGAGATCAGCAGCATAACAACATTGTTGATTGTTGTGATTTTATGTAATATTTCTTGTTAGTTTCATTGGTTGGTTTGCATAGCACATTAGGTGTTTGTGTTATTGTTTGATTGGAGATCATAGTTGACACAATTATTGATCAAGTCTTAACAATTGGCGCCGTCTGTGGGAAACATCACCACCAAATCAGACATGGCTACCACTACCAAATATGAAACTGAGAAGTTTACAGGTAAAAATGATTTTGGTATGTGGAGGATCAAAATGAAGGCTATGCTTATTCAACAAGGGCTCTGGGATGTCCTGAAGAAGCATAAGAAGGAAAGGGATGGAAAAACAAATAAGGAAGGAAAGGATGACAATGAAGCAGTTTCTGGAATAACAAAAGAAAAGAGGGAAGAGATGATGGAAAAGGCACATAGTACCATCATCTTATCCCTTGGTGACAGGGTTCTAAGGGAAGTAGCACATGAGTCAATAGCTGCTGGGATCTGGGCAAAACTGAAAAGCTTGTACATGACAAAATCATTGGCAAACAGGTTATACAAATTGTATTCCTATAAAATTAGGGGAAAATTACAAAAAAACCATCCAACCTTTGCGTGTTTTTACAGTTTGCCATATAAACTTTTTTTGTTACAAATTACCATCTGAAGTTATGATTT
>JAUEKW010000043.1:655296-668545 GCA_032274785.1 Ajuga reptans
CTTCGTACTCTCGCTCCTCATATCCTACATGTAAATGTTTGATTACTAGGTGCTAGGAAAATTAACTAATAAAAAGAGAATAAGGAAAATAGAATCAGTAAATGAAAAAAAATAATAAATAAAAGAATGGGTTTTAGTTTGTTTGGACAAGAGGTGGAATGGATTTGGAATTGGAGTGAAATAATTGGGCATAAGAAGTTTTGGACTATAAAAATTGATTAAGGATTTGATAGTTTACTTATTTTCCCAAATACAGACGCACGTCATGCCAATCCCATCTGCTTCTTTTCTTTTTTCTCATTTCCTCGTATGCCTCTGAGTACACCCACCATCTTTCCTCTTCTCTTCATTCTGCTTCAAAAATTTCCGCACAATAGCAATAATTGTGATCCTTCTTCTTAGTTAGATCGCTGGTCGGAGAGTGCAGGCCCATAATTTGGTGATATTGACGAAATCCGATGGTGGCGGATGAGACAAGATAGAGAATAGAGTGCCGCCGCGGTGGATTCCTCGACTGCAACGGGGTGGTGACAGTTGCCCTTCCCCTCCGATTTGGCGCCGCTGCTGAACACTCGAGGCACCGAAACTGAATCAGTGGTGTAGACATCGATGATTTATCCTCTTCCTGTTTCGTACTTCCACCGGAAAATGGGTTGCTGTGATGTGGGTTTGAAGTAGAGGGGTAGTAGACTTAATTTACGGATTTTAAAATGAGAAGTAGGACTTGTGTTTGAATCGCGTAGAGAATTGATGCTTGTTGTTTTCCGGCAGAAGTTTGCCGGAATTGGTGAATGACTTTAACAATCAGAAGAATTAGAATATGATTTTTACCTTTCATTTCAGTAATGATTAGCGGTGTCAAATATTTCTCCGACTGAATTCTTTTTACATAGATTATGAGAACTGCTTGCTAAGTAACTTGTCACTACTCCATCATCCTATCCCCACCTTCACATCCACACCTTCACAACTACCCCTATGATCCTTTTCCCCACCTTCACATCCACACTCTCCCACTACCCCATGATCCTTCCCCACCTTCATATCTACACTCACGTATTCCGTAACTGGTTCTAAATTTCTATATGCTCCTATTTATTTATGGGCTCAATCTATTTGATGAGAATAATTATTGGGCTCAATAATGCAAATGAATGAAATGGGTATTAAATTGGGCCTTAAAAAAAAAAAAATAAAAAAAAATATTACAAATAGATTTTGAATAACTTTATGGGCCATTAAAATTTATTTGGGCTAAGAAAGTCCAAGTATTGAATATTGACCCCATAAAAATAATTCGACCCAATTAAATAAAATAAAATAAAATAATAAAATAAATTATATAATAATACTTTAAATAAATATAATTAATAGGCAAAAATTCTCGGGTGTTACAGATTGTCTTTTACTTATCGTCAGATATCCTTCTTTCTTACTCATTACGTCATATACGCGCCACAACCTAAAGTTATCAGGGTACAATATAATTGCGCTGGAAAAAATAATAAATCTGAGGTTTTTTATTCTGTAGAAAAAACATGAAAATATAATAGATATTTCCATTAAAATTGAAAATTATCCAATAAGAATGATTTTTTTTTATAAGAAATGATTTATTATTTTTGTATAGTATATGATATGATGCAAATAAAAGAGTCTGAAGTAGAAGCAGACGAGGCCTTGTTTCCACTTAAATCTTTGGGGTTTTCCATCGTGTTTTAATTCAATGGGTCAGCCCAATGTCCACCTATCCATAATGGCCTGAAGTTTTCAGTCTAGCCCATTGGGATTATATAATTTGAACGGGCCTCAATCGTATAGGCCAAGCCCATTACAGTATACTTTCCATAATAATGGCGGGAATTAAAAATATTCCCAATTTGTGCCGCAAACTCCCGCCAATGGAAAGCCCTAGCTTCCCCCGCACACTGGCGAACTTTATATAAACCCTAGCCCGATTTATTTCCCTCCATTTCACCCCCAAATTTTCAACCCTTAATTCCCCTCCCCTGCAGTATTCTACCAACCAATTTTTCTCTGTCGCAAGGATGCTGGAACTAAGGTTGGTTCAGGGGAGTCTGTTGAAGAAGGTGTTGGAATCAATTAAGGATCTAGTTAACGATGCAAATTTCGATTGTTCGGCCACTGGGTTCTCTCTGCAGGCCATGGATTCGAGTCATGTTGCGCTGGTGGCGCTGCTGCTCAGATCTGAGGGCTTTGAGCACTACCGCTGCGACCGCAACATTTCCATGGGAATGAACCTCAATAATATGGCTAAGATGCTTAAGTGCGCTGGGAATGATGACATTATCACCCTGAAGGCTGATGACGGCAGCGACACTGTCACCTTCATGTTCGAGAGTCCTAGTATGTTCATCTGTTTCCCTTCTAATTTTTATAAAAGTAAATATATGGCTATTGAATTATAATTAATATTGTGTGCCCTGATGTTTAGTTAGATTTTCCCTCACGAGTACAGTAACTGTGCCCTGATTTGCATATTCAATAGTGTCAAAAGAGGTATTAAATTTGTGGAAATAATTATATCTCTTGAGTTCGTTGTGTGCTGTCAGTTTATATTTTCTTCTTATTGTTATTATTAATCTCTTGGGTTCCATCAAGAAATGATGCGACAAAGTTTTAGTGCTAAAAAGCTTACAATTCTATTGTTTGGATAAAACTTGGATGGGATCTGCAAAAGAATAAGACTTCTATGAGTTTTTGGTGTTTGCTATTGTGCTGAAAGCTTGACTTATTCTCTCTGTTATACTGCATTAGTTTTATGGCCTTTTAGCTACATGTTCTTTTGTAGAAATTATTTGTGTGAGAATGTGATACAATACGAGGAAGATGAAGCAACATGATTTGCTCTTTTTTGTCAAATGTTGATGCGCTTTAGATGTTCAATTTAAGTTGGTTTGTTACTCTTAAGCCTTTGATTGTCTATTGAAAACCCTTTTATGTATCATGTGGGTAATGAAACAGTAATTGATATAATTAAGAGAATTTCTTTTCATCCCCTTATACGTGCACAATCATTGAGATCTGTTTATGTAATCCCTTTTTTTGAATACTTTCTTGCATGACAGCCCAAGATAAGATCTCAGATTTTGAGATGAAGCTTATGGATATTGACAGTGAGCATCTTGGAATCCCAGAGGCTGAGTACCATGCTATCGTGAGGATGCCATCTGCCGAGTTTGCAAGAATCTGCAAAGACCTTAGTAGCATTGGTGACACAGGTGATGTACCAATATTCCTAAACATATTCCTTAGTGTAATTGACCTTTGGTATTTGTTTCTTACAGTTGTCATCTCTGTGACAAAGGAAGGTGTGAAATTCTCAACAAGAGGCGACATTGGAACTGCAAATATTGTTTGCAGACAAAACACCACCGTTGACAAGGTTCATACCTCTTGCCCTCTCATATTATGTCAATTCTCATTGAGTCACCATTCTACACATTCCCTGCTATACTGTTTTGCAGTTGAATCACTGATATATTTGTCTATGTTTTATAATATGCAGCCAGAAGATGCAACAGTCATTGAAATGAACGAGCCTGTGTCGTTGACTTTTGCTCTTAGGTATTTGAACTCCTTCACCAAGGCATCTCCCTTGTCGAACTCAGTGACCTTGAGCTTGTCCTCGGAGCTTCCGGTGGTGGTTGAGTACAAGATTGCAGAAATGGGCTACATCAGATTCTACCTGGCACCTAAGATAGAGGAGGATGATGAAGAGACTAAGCCTTGATTTGATCGCATTCTTCATCTTGCTACTAGTTTGATCCACAAGCCATAGGTCTTGTATATCTTTTTTATGCAGTTTGTTCTTGGATCTCCTTGTGAGTTGGAAACTACGTCTCTGGGTTGTATTGCATTTTTCTGATTGTTGAGAACTTCTAATTAATGTATGCTCATCATCTTATTAGTTGTTAAAGAAGCAATTATCCGTTGTGTTTCTTTTATCAATGCTTGTTTATGTTAGAATAGCTAATGGATATGTTGACTTGTTTTAGTAGCTATAAGTTTGAGCCCCAACAATATTTCCTCCAACTTTGCAATTTACATGCATTTTCTCCACCCCAAATAAAGTTGAATTTATTAGTGAAATAGAATTAAGATATAATAATTAAAATTGAATCTGAACAAACCTCTATATGATATTTTCTTTTCCTTGAATATTTAATTTCGTGGTACCTGCAAGGGCGGGGTTGGTTTGTGTAATTTAAGTTTATTAGCTATTGAATAAAAAATCATGCTCTAAATTATCCAATTAAGCTTGAATCTTATATCGCTAACTCGATTATATACAGGACAACAATGCATTACTGTTTACTGGGCTTTTGTTGAAAAGAACCAAACGGCCAAACAAGTCTTCTATCCAAATTCCTACTAATTAACTACGCTCTGGAAATCGAAAATTTTGCACCAGTCAAATATACGAAGATCCAAGGGGAAATCTCTACTCATCTTTACTGACTGCACAAGACGCGGAATAACAATTGAACTCAAAATTGTATCTGTATTTTGGCATTCAAAACTCATATTTGTGAAGAACACCGACAAACAATCACAGAACGCTTACCGTCTAAGAAATTGGTTGGAAGGAAAACCAGGGAGAATGTTTTGTCAAAAGCTATCAGAAGAATCTCCAGTCATCACCGGCATAAATTACTTGGTCCCCCAGCTCTTCCTCGATTCTGAGCAACTGCAGTATTCGAAGAAATCACTTATCATGAGATGTAGAGATAATAGCTTGTTTTGAACATCTTGAAATATGATTGAAAAACAGCATTTGAAAGATGTTAATACTGGTGTCTATTATTAAATTCCTATTCCTATTCCTATTGGTGGTGAGAGGCAGAGAACACGATGTCAACCTGATTATACTTGGCTAGTCTCTCCCCCCGGCAAGGTGCACCTGCCTTAATTTGGCCAGTTGAAAGACCAACAGCTAAATCAGCTAAGAATGAATCTTCACTTTCCCCACTTCTCTGAGATATCACCACCCCCCAGTTGGCATCCTTAGCTAATTTGACCGCTTCAATGGCCTCGGTGACAGTTCCCACCTGGTTGACCTGTATTTATTTATAGCAAGAACAAGAGGGGCAATGAGGTAGGCCTTGTTATAACTTCCATGCTAATGGAGACCTTAAGACCAAATCATTAGACAAGCTAACACACCAAATGCACATTCAACAAAAAAAGAATAAATTTCACATCTACAAACATACATTCGATTAAATTACGGGCTTCCATTAAGAAACATATTCTCATATAAATGCATAGAGCCTTGTATGGTGCCCAAATTTCAAGGTTACCTTAAGAAGAAGAGCATTGCAAGCAGCCTCCTGTACAGCTCTCTCAATCCGTTTAGGATTTGACATCAACAAGTCATCTCCTACGACCTGAAATGAACCAATTTCAGAGTTAAATGGACACAGTAAATTTAAGCACGCATGCATGTGTGTTTGTTTGTTTCTAAAAGACGCGACAGATTCAAAGCTGATCCTACCTTGCATTACCCAACAACATAGACACAAGTCCGGTGTTTTTTCAAATCATTCCAAAGAATAGCGTTGCTTTTACCAAAATATTTTAAGGGACTCAATTTGTGAAGTTGAATATATAGGGGATCTTGTCAGAACTAGCATCTATTATGATGTGAATCACAATCATATAAAGATACACTACTGTAGGGCACCGTTCCCATGCGTTAGTAGTCGGTAAGTGATCATCATGAAGTGTTACTATATGATACTGGTTCACAAGAGCATTGAGATTATCTTAACAAAGGAAACAAATCATAGGAACATTGCCATAGGTCATAGGTACAAATTTGCCCCTAAATTTATACATCAGATTCAAATTAGACCCTGAACTATTTTTTCGTCCAAATAGACATTTGAACTTTTTAAATAGGAAGAATACACCCCTGAACTTTTAAATTCATGATAAATAGGACCATCTGAAACATTAAAATAACTAAATAAATTTTAAAAGTATTTAATAAATACGAAAAATAACAAATTAAATAAAAAATTTACTTAAAAAATCAAGAAATTAAAACCATAAAATTTAAAATTTATTTAATAACTTAAAATGAATCTAAAATAATTTAACATATTTAGAAATTAATTAATAACTTATTGATTTGGTACAACTTTTTGCTTTACTTTATTTATATAATTCCCTATAATTCTATTAAATAATTTTAAACATTTTTCTTGATTTTTCACATATATTTTTTATTATTTGTTGCTTTTAGATTTATTAATTTTTTTTATTTTAATATTTCGAAAGGCTCTATTTTTCTCAAATCTAAAAGTTCAGGGGTTTATTTGATCTATTTAAAAAGTTCAAGTACCTATTTGGACAAAAAATAGTTTATGGTCTTATTTTAACAGGGGGTATACATTGAGGGGCAAATTTGTACCTTTTCCTTAAGAACATTGCCGTAGGAATTATACATTATAAAGTTAATTATTGCTTTACTTCAGTTTAGGATAAGGTCTGGGGGAAAAAAAACAACCAGGAAGCCGTCATGTAAAATTTGATCAACAACAAAAGATTTGGTCTACACTTCATATATTCCAAAAAAAAAAAAAAAACTGGTATGATGTGTGCATTATATGAAATAAAGACATCCAGATAACTAAAGCCTACATGCTCAACACAAAGCACGATAAAAAGTGATTCATCCTTTCTGAAGCAGTAATCTGTGAATTGCAGGGTTTCTTAGTGATAGGTGTATTACAATAACTTCAGCAGGATAAACATTTGCAAAGAGAAATGCATCGGTAAGAATGAGAAAAAACCTGGCATATTCCGAGACTAGAAAAATATTTGGAGTGTTCCCAATCTTCCTTGTCAAATGGATCTTGAATTGACGCAATAGGGTAGGCTGAGGGAGCGCCAAACAGGAATTGGAGGAAGCGAGACAACATAATCAAAGCAAAAGCAGGTTTAAAATTAAAATTAACTCTAGGCAGAAGTAATAGAATAGAAATATGAGCGGCATTAGAGATATCTTCACTTCTTTGTAAATTTGGATAAAATAACTCGAAGAGGAATTTGTATTGCGAGAAGAATACCTTCACAGAGATCTTTGTACATCTCAATCATGTCCTCGCCTGATTTAAAATTTTGGCCTGATTTATTTGGTGATTTGTAATCCAAATCATACTTGGTGCCTAAATAAGCAAAGAAAAGAAAATCAAATTCAGATTTTTACCCAACAATTTTACCAGATCAGTAGAAAATTAAAGCTTAAATGAATCAGAAGACATTTATTTCGTTTATGTAATGAACAATCCTACAAAAAGATGGCTGTCTATAGTTCAAGGAATCCAACAGGCAACACACACAGCAGGAAATATCTCTCTTTTTAATCAATAGACCACTTTCCACCCTCAAACGGACAGGAATATGCAAAATATGAGAGCAGAACAGGATACAGCTTGGGTCTCTCTCGTAATGCCAACCCTCTGCTCTTTCCCCCAGATTTTGTTCATAATCTTTTAAAGAACTCAACCATTATTTCTCAATTTTTAAGTAATTTAGACTATAGCAAATAGTAATATTTTAATCACAGGTCACAAATCTTGGATTAGGAAGCAAAATGCTGGTGGTGTTTGGACAGAAAACGTAACTAGTGGGTGCTCAAACTCCTGAGGTAAATAAATAAAATAAAATAAAAAGGAACTCCTGCAATTTAGAAATAATAGACAATCATAAAAACTCTTGTCCATCAGATTTGGTGTAGAGCTCTGGCGGAAGTTGGTCTGCAGGGGGTTCCACCACAAACAGTCGCGGATTTGTTACAAGTCATATGGGAGGTCTACTCAATAAAAGGAGCAAGATCTTTTGGAAAATTATTGTAGCAGTGATACTGTGGTCCATTTGGTTATAAAGAAATGGGAGGATTTTTGACGAAAGAGAGGAGACACTAGAGGAAGTTTGGGGGAGGATCAAATATAGAGTAGCCCTATGGTCCCCAAGTCATAGTCTGTGTAAGGCTTTTTCTGTGTCAGACTTAGCTAGGGATTGGAGTTAGGCCATGTAGTTAAGAACTGTATTCACTGATTTACTGATGTACCTCACGAGGGATCTCTCATCCCTCACATTTTTTATTGCAATAAAATTATATGTTTCTTATAAAAAAGAAAAAGAAATTAGACAATCATAAAACTTGGAATTTTTTTGATAAGTTTATTGCATAGGCTTTATATAAGCTCTCTTATTTGGTTAATCGAGCAACAGTTTATGTTTTAAGAGTATCATTTTATAGAACAAAGAATGTCACCTATGCAAAATTCAGTAGCAGCAACACCAATTGATATCTTTATCTTTTCGTCGTATCCTGTTCTTCCAATAGCCTCCTTCACAAAATCCAATCCTTCTTTCAAGCTGCAGGTACAATTTTCTTTTATAATTCGTCTAATACAATAGATTACACTAAATGAGGACTTGCCTGGATATATTTGGAGCAAAACCACCATCTTCTCCAACACTACATCCATGTGAACCATATTTTTCTGTAATTACAGCCTGAGGAAGATGCGGAAGTAGCACGTAAACATCAGAAGCCCCCAAGAGGTACCTTACTTCAATACCCAATCAAACAATTTTAATTATATATAGAGAGTCAAATATATACAGCATCTTCAATACATAGACGAGTCTTTCTTAGACATTACCCAGCATCCCCTGGAATCAATATCATGGTAGGTGTATGCACATCAAAACCTTCACGTTAGAGGTGTCTATGTACGTATATTAGTTTAAGCATGGTAGCAAAAAAAATCTACTCGGATGTATTGCTATAACTGAAAAAGAAGGTTCACCTCTGCATTTTAATACTAGAACTATTCGTGAAGTGCTTTCCAATTGATTTCAACATAGTGAAGTTCAAATACAGAAAGCAAGATTCAAAGGGATGATAAAATGAACCTTACTTAATTTATAAAATGGTTGGAAAGTAGAGGATAATTAGGATTTCAGCAGTTGTACATTCATATTTAAGAAAAATTAAAATTTAACTTCTACAATTAAATTGAGGGCATCCTTTTACTTGGCAGAACTAACCTTTAAATGATGATAGGTCTCAGATCCTATTTGCAATGCCTCCTCAAATTTTCTGGCCCCAACAGGAAGTATCATAATTTCCTGAAGAAAATTGGCTGTCATTGTCAATCAAGGGATTAAGGCTCATGTATTCCCATAGTAAATAAAGGTTAGAATGCACTCTTTTCATGTCATGTATTTCAGGTAGATGCCAGATTTAATCACTGTCTTATTGGATAATTAAATATATGTGAACGCAAATTCTTTGGTTTCTTGCTGAGCGAGTTTTGAAATAATAAAAAAACTAATACCAAGTCGGACCTATTATAACCCTTGCATCTGCAGTTTTTACAAAACAGAGAGGGAGTGCTGGGTGCAAAAGTATGGTTCAGAGGAGAACTTCCATAAATTAGATCTATACTAGGCTATAGTTAAATTTATTAGGGTGGTGCTTGGAAAGAAGTAATCACTCTAGATGGGTTTTAAAGGTTTATAAGGTTTCTTTTTATTTCAAGTGCTATCAAAGAATAACTGATAACAAGCAATGTATAGGTCCTCATTTCACAGTTACCCTTAATAGTGGAACGGATTAAAGAATGTCCTTTACCTGAACTGCCAGATTGTTCCCAGCATGTTTTCCACCGGTGATGAGAGTGAAAGCTGGGATAGGAAGGTGGTAGTTTGATTTGCCAGCAAGATCAGCAATGTGTTTGTACAGTGGAACCTGCATACAAACTTTAACTTGGAATCAGAAGAAGATTTATTAGCCTATGAAAGAAAAGATACGACATAGGTCTGGGATCCATGCCTCCTTTTCAGCTGCCCCTGCTCTGCAAGCAGCCATTGAGACTGCTAAAATTGCATTTGCTCCAAGTTCTCCCTATCAATAAGTACAGCGACAAGCTTAATGAGCAATGAAGTTATAACTTAGGAAGTCCTTATAAATGATGCACACAAAACAAAAAATGAGAGAGATGTACAAAGCAGAAACCACCTGGGCATAACTATCTAGGATGCACTATAAGCAAGAATACACTAGACAAAATTATTTAAATCTCATGGAAATAAGGCTACCTTCTTCTCTGTCTTGTCCAAGTCCAGCATCGCTTGATCAATTTGAACTTGAAGAGTTGGATCCATACCAATTAAAGCTTCAGATATTTTCTCATTAATATTCTTAACAGCTCTACTCACACTATTTCCAAGATACGTTCCCTTGTCTCCATCTCGCAATTCAGTAGCCTCGTACCTGAATATAAAAAAGCACATAAATCCTTAACACAACTACGACTTTAGAATCTGATGTTTCTGTATCTTCGTATATCTAACAAAGCCAGAAGAATATGTTAAGATGAGATTGACGAGCATTGCGAAGAACATTTTGTATTGAAAAGCAGCAGAACTTATTTAAATCGGCAAGGCAAGAAAACAAAGCTCCAAAACTAGACTCAAAGAATTCTGACCAAAATGGTAGCTGAAGTAATAATTCATTCAGAATACATATTCTCTATGTAACAACATCAATTCGAAGAGAAACCAAGAATGTAAATCAGAGGAATTAATATAAATTACACGATGAAGTATTTGGGACGAATCAGTAAATATTTGTTCCACTGACACTGTAACAACCCATGGGCTTAAGCTTACTTATTGGGCTTATTTCCCCACTTCACAAAGGCTTTCCCACGATGCCACTCGTAGGAATGTCCCCACACCTAAAAGTGAGTTTATTTCACCTTCCCTCGTGCTCGAACTCAGGAACTTAGACTTAAATACCTAGATCTTCAATTACATAAAAGGCTGCTAGCCTAAATGAATCATTATCCGTTATTCATATATGAACTCTATTATTTTAAACAGAGTTCTTATCCATATTATTGGTCTTCTGAATCAATCTCCTAGCTAAGAAACGAGAAAGAATAAGTGTATACTCCATTTTTCTAGCTGCCCAGTATATTAAGTTGTTTGTCAGATTGGAGTGCAATGTAAATGGATTTAGTTGACTCCATGATGAACCGCAGTTTAAATTTCATAGGAATTGTGCTCAAACAAAAGTTGACCTTGAGTGGCTAGATAATTTAAATTGTGGCATAATCCCTGAACACAACTGAACTTACAGATTCAAGATTCATAAGCTAGCGAAGATCTCAATAATAGTATAATACTATGTCAGCATAAAACCCCAAGTACCAACTGATCTTAAAACAGCATTAGCTCAAATAACCTGAATCATTGATTTCAGCCCCCATCCCTACCTCATTTCGCACAGAAATGCAGCGATAGAAAGAACAGTGTACCACAACAATACAATTTAACGAGCCAAAAAACACGCATACAAGGGGAGGTGAGAGAAATAGCTTACATCCCAGAGGTGGAGCCGCTGGGTGCGGAAGCGCGAAAGACGCCTTTATTGGTGTACAAATCGACTTCAACAGTGGGAATACCTCTGCTATCGAGAATTTGTCTGGCTTTAAGGTTGGTGATAACGGAGGGGACTGATTTCTTCATGTGATTGGAGATGAAGAGGACGGGATCGGCGGTCTTTGCCCTAACGGCGGCATTAACGGCGTCTTCAATTTTCCGGGAGAGCATATGCTTGTCCAGATATTCCTGTACTGACATTTTCTTATTCTTCTTCCTCCTCCTCTACAACTGCAGCTGCAAGTTCTGAGTTTCGAATGTGATTTGGAAAATAAACGTTGTATAGAACAACACAATTTGAAAACGGCGCTTCTGCTGAGAAACGCCGGAAATAGGTTGATGAGCGGCACCTTGTGGGGTGGGGTGGGGCGGGGGGGTTTAAGCAAGAAAAGAGTCCTAATTTGAAGAATCAGTGGATCTTCTACCTACTTCTGGAAATACACATTTCCAGAAGGAATAAATTGAGATATGTAAAGGAATAAATTCACCAAAATACACACTTTTATAATAATCATAAATATATATATTATCACAATATTATATTGATACAATTATAGAGCATCACCAAATTTGATTGTCTTGGAGGGGGAAATCATTAATTTGTTAAATTGATTTATTCATTCTCTAACTTATATATTTCTTCCCCTTCATTTTCACGAGCAACTAACCATTAGAACCTAGGCAAAAACTTATATGCCCCCGTTGCATGGATCTTTTTATATGCAATGGGTAGGATAATTCTACCCGATAAAAAATGTATTATTTTTATGCCAAAAAGTATTAATTAATTGGTAAAAAGTATTACTTGTTTTAATAAATTTATGAATGAAATTATAATTTTGGATTGATACTTTTATTAAAAATAGTAATACTTTTTCGATTGATACATATTTGCAAAAAAATAATACTTTTTCGCAAAAAACTAATACATTTTTTAAAATCGAATTTGGGTCAACCCGTTGCACCTAAGAAGATCCATGCAATAGGGGCACATAAGTGTTACTCTAGAACCTAATATCAATTCCGTATCATTATTTTTGCAAAATTGTATTACTTTAAAATTTTATAAAATTAATGAGTAATTTAATAATAGAGTAAGGTTTTTATATTGAAGAATTTCGGGGACATATAACTTTATTAATATAGGAGATATTAAATAGTAGTTAATAGATTTATAATTATAAAAAGCAATGCATAACATATTACAATTCAGTAAACATTTGATTTATCTAATTTTATAGTAGTGAAACTAATTATTATCTCTAATAGCTAATTAATATTGTATCTAATATATAAAAGCAAGAAAGAGCACAACTGTTCTTTTTAGAAGAGATAATGCTACTTTAACTTGCAAAGTTTATTTTTATTGTTTTAAGACTTGTACTAAGGACAATGATATTCAATGTTGCAATATCTTAAATACCTTTTTCTTTTTTTGGTGCGTGTGTATTTTTTATTCTATCTAGTAGTTGGACTATTGCATTTCTTTTCGGCCCAATACATATTATTAATATTGGGGTTTAAAGCCCACTATAAGCATAGGAGACTATTGCATTTCTTTTCGGCCCAATACATATTGTCTTGCACCTTTGCTCCATTATTATCTATATCTATATCTATATCTATATCTATATAAATATAAAAACAATACATTGGTAAAATTAGAAAGCAAGAAAAATCCTGCCTAAAGTTTGCTACTATATTTGTACAACGAAAACCTTAGCAGCATTAACTAATTTAGAGTAATTTGAGGGACTCG
>JAUEKW010000043.1:679244-701192 GCA_032274785.1 Ajuga reptans
AAAAATATCACTTAATTGGAAAAAAGTATTACTTGTTTTAATAAATTTATGAATGAAAGTATAACTTTGGATTGATATTTTTATTAAAAATAGTGATACTTTTAGTCAATTAAGTGATATTTTTTCGTCACCTTATTGAAAGGACGTCAAAAAATGCGCTAAATCATAAAATATAAAAAAATTGAAGTCCATTCATGTATATCAGTTTTTCAGCCATTAATACTTTTTTCGCAAAAAAATAATATATTTTTTTTAGAAAAACTAATACTTTTTTAAAAATTAAATTTGGGTCAACTCGTTGCACATAAAAATATTCATGCATCGGGGCACGTAAGTGTTACTCTTTTAATTGCAGCGAGTATTGCCACCAAGGCGCACCGAATCCACTGACGCTCATGTGCGCTCTATTGCAGGTTAGCAACTACCGACGATGTGTATGTGTGTGTCCCCAGTCCCCACTCTTCCTCCAAATATAATTTCTGATAAAACTTTTATTTGACGCAGAGCTGTTAGTGATATATCGCAAAACGACACCGTACTCTGAAGGAGACGGTAGCACCGGCTTGGGTTAATGGCCGCACCACCGGCAAGGGCGCGAGCAGATTATGATTATCTTATCAAGCTTCTCCTCATTGGCGATAGCGGTTAGTCTTCATTGGATACTCATTTATGATTTTCAATCTCCTTTTCCCCCTATTTGTCTGATAGATGATTTTTATTTATATCTTTTTAATTGATGGTTTGAAGCTAGGTATTTGTATGGAAAACTTTATCTTTGTTCGGATCTGTAGCTCCACGTTGGGTAGCCATTCGAATAGATTCATAATATGGCATTTTGATTTCATGATAGATTCACGAATATTGAGTAAGTAATTCATATTATTGGATTTTGACAATCGCATGATGCGTTAGTAAGAACTTTTTGATAATCAATAGTGTTGCTTCTGCTACTGCTTTGGTGTTAGCAGAGTTAGGTTATGGAATTGATGTATATTGAATGTCTCCTGCTATTGCTAGAGCTGGTTTGTATCGTATAGAATTGTGAACAATCCAATTTTTTACTTCGGCGCGTTCTAATGCCTGCTTTCAGGCCTTCATTTCAAGCCTTTACTCTCTTCTGATAATATTAGCATCTGGAATTTTCATATATGTGATTTTCCTTTGACATTGTATTGAGTCCCTTTAGCCTTGAGGTCTAGCTTAAAGAGAGATTTGGAGTTTCAACTTCTAGTTTTCTTTTGCGATCAATTTCTTTACTCACATTAGCTCAGTGCACTTGTTCTTGTATCTATGGTTTTCTGTAGTGACAATTAACCTAGAGGGCTAAAGTGAGCGTTCCTTTCTTATTTCTGATTTATGCTTCTGGTTCTAATCCTGCAGGTGTTGGTAAGAGTTGCCTTCTTTTGCGTTTCTCTGATGGTTCCTTCACAACTAGTTTCATTACCACCATTGGGTAAGTGCTTTGGTGCTATACTTGTATAAACTGCTGTGTATGGGTACTGAACATACATTAATTCACTATGTAGAATTGATTTTAAGATAAGAACTGTTGAACTTGATGGCAAACGAATCAAGCTCCAGATCTGGGATACGGCTGGTCAAGAAAGATTCAGAACAATCACTACTGGTAAGTTCTAATTTGCCTTTTTAAGCAGCAAATATATACTCAAGTTGTGGATGTATATGTTTTCTCATGTTTATGGGGTTTGTTTTGGAATGTGGACAAAAGAGACCTTAAACATTTGGCTCCATTCACATTTGGCTCCATTCCATTTAATATGTCTGAGTCCTTTGCCGTATCTTCAGTTCTTAGTCATCTAATCATTATTGAAAAACTCTTGAATGAGACACAAGATATAGATTGGATGTTCATGGTATCTGCATTCTTGACCAGTGTTTTTCTAATACAAATGTAAAGAAATTCATCTTCAA
This sequence comes from Ajuga reptans, assembly GCA_032274785.1. NCBI lineage: Eukaryota > Viridiplantae > Streptophyta > Magnoliopsida > Lamiales > Lamiaceae > Ajuga > Ajuga reptans. The sequence continues at coordinate 681,177 of JAUEKW010000043.1, forward strand.
GATTTGGCATATAGTTCAAAACTTAAAAGATGTACCAACGCATCTGAGTTACATGTTTGAGTGATTAGAATAGCAACTTACAGTATTCTTAGTTCTGACATTTCATCATTATCTCTCAGCATACCATAGGTGAAGCACTTTTCAAGATTTCGTTAACTTCATCGGCATGCTATCCAGTGCTCATCTTGCATTCTGTTTTCTACTGTTTAGGAATGTCTGAATCACATTTAAACATACAACAGACATATATTTGATGTGTTATTCTCATGTGCACTAATTTTTCCCAGCTTACTATCGTGGAGCAATGGGTATTTTGCTTGTCTATGATGTCACAGATGAGTCTTCCTTTAACAGTAAGGTTTCTTCCTATCTTATTGTCTAATTCTCTGGCATGTATTTACTTCCTTTCTGTAGTTTCAGTTCACAAATAAACCACTCATCCCTACAGGAATATTTAAATTGAGCAAACAATTTTATGGTTATCCGTTTCTATGAATGTATTCACAGATTAAAAGTCCAATATAGCCTTATCAGAAAGTGGTTCTAAATTTCTTTTCTACTGAAAATCTTGGAATTACCACGCTCCGAAATCTTTTGAATTTTTTATTAAAATACTGGAAGTAAGGTATGCCAGAATTTTCTGCATGCCTGGATGGATCCCTCGGACAAACATATCAAATGACAGAAATAGAAGTCTTAACTAGGATTAGATTTTGTTATAACTTTAAATAGGGTAAATTAGAAAAACCACCTCAAGGCCTATTTTCAAACAAATTCTACTATGTTTTGAAATAAACAATACCCCCTTTTAGGTTTTGTATTTTTCATATAATGCCCCTCGATTGCAATTTGTAAGATTGATTTGTATGCCTATGGAGATATTTGTAAATTACAAACTACATTGGGTTTTCCTGATGTAATTACTACCTCAAGAGTAGTTTTGTAATTATTCCTTTAAAGTATTATACTTGACCAACTCTTGTTTTCTGTAAATATTTGTGGGGTTGAACTTTATTGTTTGCTTATATTATTTTTAAAAGTCTTATATACTTCTGGATGTAGACATTAGGAACTGGATCAGAAACATTGAACAGCATGCTTCTGACAATGTCAACAAGATATTAGTAGGAAACAAAGCTGACATGGATGAAAGCAAACGGGTATATTCTTTTTCTTAACTTAATTTTAGTGGTATATGTTGTCTACAATTCATTCCCTGTTTCTTATGTTTTAGGGCTAGCTTGATGATATAGATCAACCTTCTTGTTAGCTTTTTTGTGAATTCATATCATTGCTGCCGTGACTATTAGGTTAACGTTAACAATTTTTATAAAAAATATCGAGTACGATTTGAAGTTGAACTACCAAGCTCTTTATAGAAGATATCATTTACATGAGGTAACTGATAATTAGTTATTACCAAGTTGACTAAGCAAGATCTATAGGGTTTGAAATGCTGCTAAATTGCCTTGTATTCCAGGGAACTCTGACAGATCTCGGCACTTAAATGCTGAATTTTATAGTTCACCTCTTTTTCTCGCTTTCTTTTTTTCTTTTTTCTTTTTTTTAATTGTAGATGTTGAGTTTGTTATTCTAACAAGTGTTTCTGGAATGTCTGAAATAAACCTACAATTGCTTACCATTCTGTAGGCTGTGCCTACATCCAAGGGACAAGCACTTGCTGATGAATACGGGATAAAATTCTTTGAAACTGTGAGTAAACTGAAAGTTTCCATGGAAAACAGATAATTCGTGCAACTCAAAAGTGTAACTATTTCTGCAGAGTGCTAAAACAAATCTTAATGTGGAAGAAGTTTTCTTCTCGATAGCTAGGGATATAAAGCAAAGGCTTTCTGACAATGACACCCGAGCAGAGGTAAATTACCTGGTTTTGTTGGGCTTGGTTTTTAAGATAGTAACACGTTATCAAGCTCGTCGTTGACCGGCTACATTTGTTTATCTCGGTTTCAGCCCTCAACACTCAGGATTAATCAGCCCGATACAGCTGATGGTGGTGGCCAAGCTGCGCAGAAGCCAGCCTGCTGCGGCTCTTGATTGATTTGTAAAAATACAAAAATTGAGGGGTATCTAAGATGGTGTTTAGCTGTTGAGAAGAGACAACAGAGAAAGGCTATTCTGGTAAAAATACATTAGTAGATTCAATCCATTTCTATCTCTCTTTTGGGCTCTGTTACGCTTTCTTAGGTTCCTATTATCGGAAGATGCTGAAGTCGTTGTCTGAATTTTGCTTTAGTTTGCTTCTCCATTGCAGCCCTTGTATTCAATCACCATCCAATTATTGACATTGCGTTTAGATTTTCTTTTTTTTAAAAACTGCAATATTAATGTCACAATAATAACAATTTCTTCGTTCTGTCTGAAGAATGGCTTCCTTTTTTTGTTTTTTTGTTTTTTTTTTTCTTCTACGTAATGTAGTACTACAATTTCACTCATCTATCCACGGTGGACACAAGTTAATGTACCCTCTAGATGATGTGTCAAGATCTTATGGAATGCAGCTTATTGCTCCATCCATAATTTGGGGATGGGATCTTTACACATCAACAGTAGGTATATTAATACGATACTGAAGGTTTCGCTTGGTCCAGTTCTCAAAAGAGGATCGATAAAGTTGGGGTCATTCTACAATTTCTAATTTTCCTTTTTCATTAAACAATTTTTGTCAATTATCGGTAGTTCATTCACTAAAAAAAAATAAAAAAATCAGTAAGTCATATCCACGGTTTGAGGAGGATTAGCACTGATATATCATGTAAATATGCAAATTGAAGAACATTATAAGCAGTATAATCACATATAGTAAGATGTTTGAAAATTAAAGGCTTATTTGTTTACATTTTAAAGGAATCTTTTCAAATTTTTACAATACAAACATGTAAATTATGTTTGTTTCATTATTTTCACTCATATATTTTTTTCAAATCAATAATTAAATATTTAAATAAGGTCACACTACTACCAATTCATTTAATATAATACAATATATTTCAATCAATTCCAATCAGTGGGACCTACCACTAATATATTATTTTAACAAAATCTCATAGATAATCACAACATTCAAATAGTGGGTCCCTCTGCTATATTTAATCTAATATATTAAAATGAATTTCAATTCTCATAATTTAGTGAGATCCGTCATTTTACTTTTATTCTAATAAAATATTATTATTTAACTACAATATTCAATAAAATAAGTCATGCCTATATATTTAAGAGTCAATGACATTCATCTAATCATATCAAATAAAATCTTGTAAACGGTGTTAGAAATGCTAAAAACTGAAAATTAGAACTGAAAACATCATCAAACATCCTCTAGAGATTTCTTGAACTAGTGATAGGGGTAGTTTTAGAAGAAAAAGAAAATAAAAAGATAAATATATATAAATATTTTATTAAAGTTAAAATAATAAGTAAAAGAAAATGCAGGTAATATGTGTTCTATAATAAAATGTTAGGAGGCTTCTCTGAGATTTTAAAAGTGAGGTGGTAAAAGTAAAAGATATGTCCTAATTAAACGACTGGGCAACTCCAACGGGCCTCTATAACACTATAAATGGGGGAAATTTTACACAATCCTCCTCCAACAGCACTCTAAATTCACACCGTATAATTGAAGGATGAATAGTGTCCCCCAATAAATTAGGGGATACTATTCATCCACACACAAAAATTTATACATTATATTCTTAAAATACCCCTAATAAATTCAACTTTAATAACATAAGCTTTATATTTTAACTTTTATTCAACTTTAATTACATAAATGTTATATTTAAATACCTATAATGATAAAATATAACATTTATGTATTTTAAGAATAATTTCACATAATACATCAATACATTAATAATTCTATTTTATTTTTATAAAATTTATAATATAAATTTATTATTGATTAAAAAAATTATTATAGTGGTTTTAGATATATTGCCGTTAATAGATTTTAATTAAAATAAATAGTTTAAAAAAATTATCATAAGTAAAATGTAAATAATTAGTTATAAATAAATAAGTATTAATTATAGTGGAATAGAGCTGGGTTGGAGATGTATACACAAAACTATAAATTTAGTGGAATAGTGTTAGGTTAGAGACTGTAATCATAGTGTAATAATTACATAAAATATAGAGGACCGGGACAGACAGGAAATAACCTAAGTAAACACAAGGTACAGGGTTAATTCGACTTTTTACTTTTTGTAATGATTATCACAATAATTCTTTATATGAAAAAATAACTGGCAGGACTGTACCTGTGACCTGTCTACCACCTCTTCAACTTAATAATGATTAAAATAGAGAAATCCCAAATATATGGATCTTCTTATGTATAATTGATTAATCTAAATTCAATTTAAAAAATGTATTAGTTTTTTTAAAAATAGTACTATTTTTTTATGAAAAAGTATTAAATGCTGGAAAATGGATGTACATGAATGAACTTTAAATTTTTTTATTTTTTTATTTAGCACTTTTTTTGAGGTCATGGCGAAAAAGTATCACTTAATTGTCTAAAAGTATTTTTTTTTTTAATAAAAGTATCAATCCAAGTAATACTTTCATTCAGAATTTTATTAATAACGTTTGGCCAATTAAGTGATATTTTTTTGTAAAAAAAATAGTACTTCTAAAATTAGCCCGATCCGTTTCACCTAAAAGATCCATTGACATATAAATTTTTGCTATTAAAATAAGGGTTCTGCTATTTCACCAATATATGGCCGGCCAGAAAAAAAAATTGTTATTATTATTATTTTTTTTTTTTTGCGATCAACCATTATTCGTTGTTGGCATCATTTTTATTAACTATTATTTTTTAAAATTCAAATGTTAACTATTACTTTGAATAACTCATTTATTGTTGGCATCTTTTTTTACCCTTAAACTAGTTTTAATGTTAAAATTTTAATTATTTTATTCATATTTAATCTAATGTTAACATTTTTTAATGCAATTGACCACTTATTGATGTATTTGTAGTCTAGTGGCATCCCCTAAGATTTCAATCCCCATCTCCACTCAAAAAAAAAAAAAAAAAAGACCACCTTAAAAATATTTTTTTTAAAAAAGAAATATTTATGCTCAGTCAGATTCTTGCCAGCCATTATTATCGTTAAAATAAATTAATAAATAATAATTGTCTCTTGTGGAAAAAAGAAACTATTAAAACGGGCATTAAAGACCATGCCAAAAACAGCATAAGTGGTCAAAACTCCGATAAAAGAACACAAGCCTCAGAACTCCGACGGAGAAAGTGACACATAGCATGGAGCAGCATCGCCACCTCTCACCGTCAAATTCAATGCTCGTCCCCTACGCCCACCGCCACCTCTCCGCCGCGCGGCTCACTGTCCCCTCTGGCTGGCGAGTCAAAAAGGTGCTCCGACGGGACGGCTCCCACGCTGACAAGGTTCATCGATCACACGATCAATTTTATTTTTCCCTCTTCTTCTCCAATTCTAGTAATTAAATTTCACGCGTAATTCATTTACTTTCTGAAATTGTAATAAAATTCTGCATTTTTGGTTGTACATGCAGTATTATTTTGAACCAGGATCCGGCAAAAAATTCAGGTCAATCAGAGAAGTTCACAGGTATCTGAATGGACAAGAGTACCCCTGTACCCGTAGAAGAACTACCAGAAGTGGCCTTCTTCCCTTTTCCAGGGTAAACATTCTGTTTTTATTGGAGAAGGAAAATGTTTGAAGATTACTAATTTGTCCCCCCATACTACATGTAATTGCATAATTTTCGATAATGGTTAATAGTATCTGTATTTTATTTTATTTTTTAGAGAGAAAAACAAAGCTCAGAAGAAAGAAAGTTAAGTTTGAGGTTCTGGCTCTAACAAGTTAATTATCTGTTAGAGAAACACTACCTACGTCCCATAACGAGAGTATTGTTTCAAAAGTTAATATTTCGTTTTATTAGTCCAAGTAAAATTAATTAATTTTTAGTTTCATGAATTAGTTACATGTAAGTCAAATAAAAAAAAAAAAGTCGTGTAGGTATGAATTGATGGTCTTCGGAGAATTGTATCTTCGTCAAAAGTAAAATTTGTACCTTTTCATACAGAACTCTAATTGTGAGACGGGGAAGTAATGATTTAATAACACTTGCCATCTTAAATTTCAACGGATTGTTTTAATTTGTTTCTCTATACTGATTTCTCTGCAGAACACCGGGCATCGGAAGATGATTGTTTCTGGTGGGAAGGTAATTATATATGTTCTTGTATTAGTATTTGTTCTATGTTAGCTTTCACAGAGATATATATCTTTGATTGATTTATAATTCTAGCTACAAAGCTTAATAATCGCAATCGAAATACTGATTTATTGCAATCAACGTCTAAGAAACAGATCAAGTGTACTGTGATGGGGGTTTGTGAACTCTTCGATACATTTGGGTACAGAATTCCTTCTCTTTATTCTAGGAGGGTGTTCATATATTTCTCGTGTATTTAAGGGACGTTCGCAAACATATCTTTTAGACTAAATCTTTATAATGTAGCATGTATTTCAAATGTTCATATGATCAGGTGCCAATTCTTATCCAAGACTTTTCGTGATGATTTATATCGATACATTACACAGTTGATTATATGTAAAGAACCTGATATCTTTGAAGCTGTATTATTATGTGCTATAATTCCTAATTTAATTAAATTACCACTATAGTTGTGGAGACTGAATGAGGAACTGTACAATAATCAATTGGCCTTGGTGGCTTCTGCAAGACCTTCTCGGACGGCACCCTATATTCTTCCCGATGGTTGGATTGTAGAGGAAGTGCCTCGTAGATGCGAAGGCCATTCTGACAAGGTAACAGCTTATAATTACAATATTCTTATTGGCCTTCTGAATCATTGATATTTAATCTTTTTCTCAAACAAATAACTAATTCCATTTTCTTGTTGCTCTCCAGTGAAAATTCCATCAAGAGAAGTTAATTCATTTGCATAATATTTTGTCCTTTGTTACACAGTATTACTATGAACCCGAGACTGGACGAAAGTTCAGATCCCTGGTTGCAATCGAGAGGTACTTAGCAGAACTGGAAGAAAACGAGAATGCGCCGTTATCCAAGACACTAGAAGAAATAATGGAAAATAAACCCTTAGCTAAGGCTTTTAAACTGGAATATCACAATAAGGTGAACTCAAATTTGTTACTGAGATTTTTCTTTTCTCTATTTTTGTTGTTGATCAGAATCTGATCTTCACATGCTTTGGCTCTCTTAGAGCTCTTCTCCGAAGGAGAAAATCATTGCTCGTGAGAATCCACAAGCTTCGTCCTTTTTAGGCCCACCAATGAAAGTCAATTGGGTGCTTGCTAGTCCACAAGGGGATGTATGGAATCCTTTCATCGAGGAGACGTTGATTCCTGATGATGTTAAGCAGCAATGGACCAACAGATTCATGCTTTTCATGAAAGACGGAGGAGCTACCGATTTTCAGGCGTAGAGGTAAAGTGGTAATCTAGACGAGAAGACCCAAATTAGGTTTCGTGTGACCAACCGCGTATATAGTAAATACATTGGTGGCTGTTTTGAAATAATACGGATGAATCGGGTTTCGATTTCAGATCCATTCATCTCCAACTGTGGCAAGATATGCCTAGCTAACTTAAAATCTTTCTTCATTTTGCAGTTTGAGGATTATGCTGCGTTAGAACACTTGTTCATGAGTTTCAAGAGTTTGTATGTTGTAATTGCTGTCAGTGTTGTACATTCCTCAAGACCTTGCTCATGTAAATCTGCTTCTTCTCTTCAACTATGTGTACTTCCAAAACTCTCATCTCTGTGTAATATATGCAGTTGTAAATTTTAATCATTCACACTTTATCAAACATGTGGCATCTCCGGAAATTGATTGTAGCTCACCTGGTTGAGCAACTTGTAATTCAGGCAATTGACCAGGAATCAATTTCCATCGGCCCTCCCCTATCAGGACCTTGTACTAAAAAAACATGTCGCATCTCTGATTACGCCTCTACTGCCACATAATATTGATACTCCCCGTCCCAAAACAAGAGTCATATATTTTAAGAGTATTATAACTTTTTATTTACGGTCTACTAAATAAAGGTACAACCTTCATAATCCATAAATTGTTATTTGTATAATTTTATTCATTTTCTGATTTGACTTATTCATGAAATAAGATCATTTAAATTTTCAATTTTAACCTTTCAAAAAATAGAAAAAAAAAATCACTTTTACTATAAAATGAGACATTAACTTTTGAAACCGAATTTTTATTTTGAAACAAGACATGTTCCTAAAATAGGACTTTTAATTTGGACACAGGACAATTGGAGTTCCTGAAAAATAAATAAATAAATAAATAAATAAATAAAAGGAAAGATATTGATATACTCCATGATAATATATTTTTCTTTTCTATTATCTAGAGTTCTAATTACTACTCACATAAAATAAATATATTAATTCTAAAAAAACTCTAGTTTCTATAGAACAATCTCAATCTTAAGTCTTAACTATCAAGTCCTTCAAATATAGTTCCTACAACGCAAGCAAGATTTTGTTCACAAATGCTACCTACCAGAAAAATACCTACACAGTTTGTCCCTCAAAATTGCCCCTTCTTTGTCAACAGATTCACAAACCTCTTGCCTGTACCCTGGATCATGTTGAACAGACAACGGAAGCTCGTCCGAAACGTCGTCCTCCATATCGACGGCAATGTTGTGTAGGATACAACAAACAAGGATAAACCTAGGCAACCTATGCCTATCAGGTCTCCACATTTCCCCCTGTATCATCTTCCAAACCTCCTTCAATTTCGCCAGGGCCCGTTGGGCGACACCATGAGTCGCAACAAGCCTCTTGTTTAACTCTGCTTCGCTCTCCGAAATCCCTTTTCCCTGATATGGAGTTACAAGCCAAGGCAATAACGGAAACCCCGAATCACCAATTATGTATTCTGCTAACTCTACTTCTTTCGATAAGTGGATCTTGTCGCCGTTCAGTTTCTCCCCTTTTTGGCATTGTTTGAAGAAGTTCGAGCTCTGGAGCACCAAAGAGTCGGTCATCTTCCCTGGCCAGCCGGTGACTACGTTCCGGAACCTCAGATCAGGGTCCACGATCACTTGCAGGATCATGCTGTGGTTGGACATGTGATCGAGCCAAGTATCGGCTTCTTGATCGGATGAGGTCAGCAGCATGGTTATGTGAGTTGTGTCGATGGCTCCACAACAATTCGGGAGGCCTCGGATGGTCTCGAACTTGCGTTTGATCCGTGTCATTTCTTGCTCGGTTGAAGGCCATTGGATGTGGTGAAGCCCCTTCTCTTCGATGGCTTCGACAAAGCGCCATGTTACTTGCGAGACGGTCGAGTGGTGGGCCCCGAAAGAGTCCCCGATCGAGATTAATGAGTTACCGGACCCAAGCCTTGTTAGGGCGAGGGCAACCTGGTCATGTAACGACATTGGCTTACCGTTTGTGAAGGCGAAATGTGTTTTAGCCATCATATGATCCTTTACAAGAGAACATATGTAGTCGAAGGTTTTTCGCGATACTTTGAAAGTGGACTTGAACTTGTCTGATAGTTGTGAAGATGAAGGACTGCCTGTAAATTGGTAGTAATGATTATGCAATCTCAGATGAAAAATGAAAGAGCAATATAAAGCACAACAGATAAATATTATCTCACAAAAAATTTCTTGTTTGAGAAAAGAAGAGGGGTATATAATGAGCAGTACACTTGTTTCTTCAGGGGGGGAATGGAAACATCATATAATGATAAACACACACACACAAAATAAATATAGTAATGCCAAAAACCACAAACAGATAAATATTATCTCAGAAAGAACTTCATGACTGAGAGAGAGAGGAAAAAAAAGCATGCATAATACAAATTCATCCTTCACGCTTTCTCGGAAAAAAACAAAAAAATCATCCTTCTCCCCAACTTTCTTATGAACTGAACATGCAAACGAATCTATATAGATAATGCAATGTTACTCTTGCAGATGATGATAAGGTCATATTCTGTTTGAGTATCTTAACTAACACAATCTCATCAAACATTATTTATGAAATATTTCAAACCGTTGTACCTACAACTCTGTCAAAGTAATTGTGGTACGGTAAATAGTATACTCAATAGACTACAACATGCACTAGCCATAGCAATTCAGGCTGCTCATGACGACTTGACATTAAAGGTTAGAAGATTATTACATATGTCTACTGTTTTTAGAATAAAGTCGAATATGAATTCCAGGTCTATTACCTGCTGAAAAGTCACATGACTCCCACCATCATACTATTGTTATATCTGAAACTTCTAATGCTCCTAATGAGTTGAACGAACATTAGGCACTAACCAAGAGTTTTTAAATTTAACCCACTAGATAACCAGCAAATAGCAATGCAGCTTCGCACATGTAGCTTCTAATCCAAACAGCCCCACGAACTTTTACGCTTCATGCATGATATCAGTAACAAAATGTGTAAGCATAATTCTCACTTAACACAAGAAGTTGCAATAGTACTATGTCTCACAGTAAAAGGAAACATACTCTCTCTAATCAGCCACCAATTATTTCCATCCTCACCCCCAATTTCAAAATTGTTATTCTGAATTATATTCCAGTTATTTGTAGTAAAATCTTTTTCTTCTCCATCAAATGAAATTATTATTAGGAAAAATAGCATTTTTATTGTGCAACTAGCTCTCATGGTAATTCCAAGACTCTGGAGAACAATTGGTGAACTCAAATTCATTTCATATCTTATGTTATAATCATGGGTTAATTAAGAAATTCTAGATGAGAAAAACCTTGTATTTCTAGTTCCATAAGGACGCAAATCAATATGTGGGTGTCAGTTGACAGATAGCATATTACATGTCAAACTTCAACGCATGAATATGCATTTTGCCAAATAAAAGAGCATGATCATTGGAAAACAAATAGAGCCATCAAAATACACACAGACACACACATACACACACACACACACACACACACACATATATATATATATATATATCCATGCCTATACACAAACATATATTTATATGAATCAAGTAAACATGCTAGCAACTTTAGTAAACCTTAAAGCAATCAATGTTACAATATAAAACCACACTGACTATATATCTTCATAGCAATAACTCGTAGAACATTGCAGTATGTACTAACAACAAAAAGGAACTGAAAGATAGCTTTTTCACATTACCAGTAATTGTTTTCGATAAAACATCCAACCAGTCAGTAGAGCCCTCCTCTGAAGACCCAGAGACCAAGGAACTTTCTTCAGCTTTCTTATCCATTTTCCTTTTCTTTTTATTTCTCAAAGGTCCCATCGGTGAGTTTGAATCAAGACTCAGCTAACTCCAGAAAAGTCAGAAATTTCAAGAATGATTTAGAATTACATAGGACTCATATTCATTGCAGTAAAGTTGAATGTCATGGATAAAACAAAGTATGAAAAACATGTTGAAACAAACTGAATCACAGGCCATACAAGATAGTTGATTAGCTACGATGAGCCAATAGCGTTTTTATGTTGTGCCTATATTTAATGGTGTTTGTGTATCATTAGCAAATTGAAGTAGCTTCTGACATAGAAATGGCACAAGTACCTCATAGAGAAGGTTTGAGAAATAAGAACAAAGACACTGCTTTTTTATACTTTTGTCTAAGACAACTCGGTGAAGACAAATGGCATGCATCAACATGTTCTTCCAGAAAGACATGAAAACCCCCCATTAATAGCTAAATGTAAATGATAGTGTTCTTTTATGTTTCTCAGTGACAGGAAATAGGATAGATATGCTAACTTAATATGCTTCAATATACAACTATAAGCAACTACATTCGAGAACTAAAACTTGAAGTTGCACTTGTACATATTCACTTGCCACTGCGTGCTGTAATATGAAAAATAAATAATGAAATCTATACACACAAAGACCTGTAATATGAAAAGTAAATAATGAAATCTATACACACAAAGACATGCACGCAGGCACTCGTCCACACACACACTTATATATATATATATATATATAAAGTCATTAATTGGGTTTATGTTGTAGGTATAAGATGCTTTTAGAAATTACAAATGATGCATGAATGTTATAACCAAACAGATCACTTTGAAGCTCAAAGTAAGTATATTTGAGAGTCCACCATGCAACACCAAAACAATATATATATATTTTTCTCATTCCTATAAAGAAACACATAAAAGTATCTACAATATCCTCAAAGTAACAAGAATCAATATTCATCAGAAATATTTCAGATAAAAAAAGTTAAAGAAATCGGCATCATGATTCAACCACAAGGGTATTGCTACTACAAAAGTCAAGGGGACAACCACAATACACCATCCCGTTGTTGAATCCACATTTCAAAATGTGGCAATGCTTTTCATATGCACATAATTTTCCAGACAAGGCCAAAAGTAAGTAAAAAGGAAAATCAAGAATTACTGAATTGCATCTCGAATTATATTACAAAAAGTAAATCCAGTAAAGCAAACACCTTCAGCTACAACCTGACTGATTCTACTTCCCTCATCAATTTCTCATTACCAAATTTGTTGAGCATTTGCAGCAGCAGAAACTAAGCAGTAAAAATTTGCGACTTGATCGTTTCATTGCATTAGAACAAATTGAAAGTCATCGCCAATATTTCCACAAACACTCCCACCCAGGGACATAGAAGCCGTAAAATGTCCAGTAATCAACAAAACATAGCAGGAACATTCAAAGAAGATGAATATGAAATACGATGAGTGAGTTAATTACCTCAACAAATTGTTTACCACCGTTTCGGGCTGTTTTGTTTGTGTTCAGCGACCATAAAAGTGAGGAAGAGAGAGAATGAGAGAGAGTATTTAAGCAAAGCCCGTTTTCTTTGGGTTTGCCTTGGTGCTCCTCGACTCCCTTTCCAGTAAGAACGTCTTTTGTACTATTTGTCTTCAAAAAATAAGGACGATATTTTGTATGCTATAGTTTAAAGGAAAATGCTCGTCTACCCATATGTGTTCATCCCCTAATTGCATTCTACGATATCTTAACATATCAGTGAGTGACATTTTAACTTATATCAACTGCGGGTAGGGGAGTAAGACTGATAGTTTAAAATCTACAATACGTTGATCTAAGTTGAAAAAAGAATAGGAAGATTCTTGCAAAAGAACGCCCCTCGAATTTGTCTTGTACGTAATATTTTTAATTGAAAAGGTAAAATAAAATTCTAAAATCTAAGTTTATTTTAACAAGTTAAAATGTTTACCAACAAAATACTACTTTTCACCATGGAAATATTATAATTGTTTTTAACAATATTACTTTTTATCAGATTAATTGAAAAAAATGTGTAGTTAAAATATATTTTTTCGAAGAAAAGTAGTACTTTTTAGGTGAAAGTAATACATTTATGATTGTTCAAAACATATTACTTTTTATCATTGTGTTCCAAACACGCCTCACAAAATTTGGTTCGCTTGCGCCCAGTAAGTGTATTTTGGGCGGAGTGAGCCAGGATCCATTTTACCTTATATGGGTTAAATCCAATCTTTTTATCCATGCAATCATGATATATAAGGGTTTTTTTTTGTATTATTTTTGTGCAATTATATGTAAGTATAATATTTTATTCTTCTTTAGTAACGTTTTTGTGGCATGCGATAACTTAGCGAGTGGGCCTTGTATTATTCATTTTTGCCTTTTTATTGTAGGGGAGAATGTGCCCTTATTTAAGTTATTAATATATTCTATATATATGGAATCTATCCTATATACATTGGAAATCTAATATGTTATCTACAATTTTTTTTGTGATAATACTCACATTATGTGATGCAAGCAATTTAGACAACATTTTATGTTCACGATCGCCCCTATCAATTTACTAATCAGAAGCAAAAGTCTTGAATATTTTTAAGCGCAAGAAAAATACTTGCAAGTTGCAACTTCTAGAAGTATCAGCCCGATAAACTTTCCTAAAAAGAAAAAAAAAATTAATAATAATAATAATAATAATAACAATAATAATAATAATAATAGTAATAGTAATAATAATAATAACAATAAATATGCACATGTTTTCCTTAAAAGTAACAATATTGATGATATAAGTAACACTTTCTTACTTGCCTAAGGATTTATGCATTATATCCGCCCAGGGTAAATACTAAATAGGCACGCACAACTTTTTTTTTTCTGAGTAAATATAGAGCCTTTGTTATTTCAACTAAGAAAAGCAGGAGAATCTGCAAGTACAAAGAACTCTAACCAACTAAGAAAAACCAGTCTCAACCCAATCATGAGGGAAGAAAATGGACAAAGAAAAAATCACGCTACTTGCAGTTTTAAACATATGAAGACCAAAAAAACCAAATTGAGAAACTGCAAACCATCCTTCTGTGCTCAACAAATCAAATTTCTCCTGCATAGCGTGACTGCTTGCACAACTACTAGAAAAAATAAGAAGACTCGAACAGCATCAACAGAAAGCCGAAAAGATCCATCGGAAACCGGAGATCGAAGGCCGCACAAAGCGTGGAAGCCAGGTAGACTCAGAAAAATGAAGATCTGTAGCCGAACAAGGCGTGGAAAGGCGCACAAAGGCGGAGAGAATCTCATGGAGGCAAACATGAGGAGAGGAAAAACAAATAAAAAAGACAAAACAAAACAAAATAAAATCAAAATAAATAATCAAAAACATGTAAGATGTCTTCCCCCATCCTTCTATGATTGGAAGATGGGGGAAGAAGGAGGAAGAGATTTAAAGTTTTAGGAGATGAAGAGGATGAAGGAAGGAGGCTAAGATTTGAGAGAAAAAACAGTTACTGTAATCTACAAGTTTTTGGAAGATTTTATTTTTATTTTTATTTTTATTTTGTTATTCTGAAAAAAGTTCAAACTTTGTAGTAACGTTTCAAAAGTAACACGATTTATCTCAAAGTGATTGTTTTTATTATAAAAGTAACATTTTATTTTGCACCTGATGTTTTCCGCATCCTATGTGCGGGGATCAGCAAGAGCATGCAAATTTTGAATTTTTACTGAGAATTGACCATAAGACTCTTACATTCTTAAACGTGTAGATGGTCGTATACAAATGTTACTCACGAATGGTCAGTATGATGGTGCAAATGCAATCCTCTTAAAATCATTTCTTTCTCATTCATACAACTTATTTTATTTTATAATTTGAATTAGTCAATCATATATACCTATTAACTAACTCGTTAAATTAAAAAAGAAAAAGAAAAATTACTCGAACTGATCAAACAAGACATTAATTTTTCAAACAAGAAATATTTTGAGACAAATCGTTTTTTTTTTTGAAATATGGGAAAGGGGGAGTGATCATTTATCTACAAATTTCACATACACACATACATAAAAATATATTCCAATATTAATTAAAATCTTAAGACAAAAGAAAACTAACTGATCATATATGTATGGAGCATGTTTATAGTCCTATTTACAATTAAACTTGATTTATTTTTTTCTATTATACTCTCTTCATCCCATAATAAGAGCCCTATTAAAAAATGTACAACTCTCTAAAAAAACCATCAATTCTCACTTATACAACTTATTTATTTTTTTATCAACATATTTAATTATATGTAAGTAATTCGTGAAATAATGTTTTTAGTTTTTTGCTTGGATGAACAAAATAACACATGGACATCTGATATGATCTACACAATATGATCCATGCAGATACATGACTCAGATAATGGAATGAAAACTTTACTGGTTATTGCTATTGTGGCACAATATTATAAAAGTTGCATTAGTGTTATGTAGTATATAAATTTTGTGTAAGTTCATAAATTGCACGATAGGTTTTTTGTGTAAGTTTATAAATTGCACGACAGGGGCTAAATAGTGGTGCTACTCGTTGTCTTATGCGAAATGACAACGGATATAATTGATTTAATCAATTATTATGATTTATGCCTACCAATAGCGACATCTAATAAAGAGAGTAGCAAAATAATTGGTTGGTACCAAAACTGTTGACAATTCTATGGAGGTAACTCCATAATAAGGCTAAGATAAATCTTTCAAAAAATTAACAGAAATGAATAAGAAGATAACTGTAGTCCCACATAATAGAATCATGATTTTAGAATAAGGGAGTAATACATATTGTTAAACTCGATTACAGACGTACAACGATGGATTTTCTGTTGGAGGAGAAAGTTCAAATTCAATAACCGAGTTTTGTGATCGGAATCATTCACAATTAACAATGACAAAAGCGCATTAGCGTTTAAGAAGAAGAGGAAGAAGTAAAATAGCGTGGTCTCGCAGAAACTCAGCCACTGCAAAGTGCAAACCGATGTTGCCTTAGGTTGCATCGTTTGAGAAATTATTATAATCAGTGGGTTTCTATCCACCCAATTCCCTCAAAAGATGGCCTTTCAAATCTCTAACAATCCAAACGACCAATAATGGGTTTACCTACTATGAATTTCAAATTCATCTTTAACTCCTTCGATCCAAATGCAACCTTAAAGGAATTAAAACCTATCAAGAAGCATACACCCCCAAGAATAGATGAGGTCTTGATATGCAGTTCTTAAAAGGATTTTGTGCATGTAAAGATATTGCTTGCTGCTTGTGAATAGTATTAGTATCTAAACATACATATTTTATTTATAAAAATATTAAAAGAAAAAGTTTCAAGCATGAAAACTTTGCACTCAAGAGAAATATAGATCAAAGTTGCTGCAGATAAAACTTGTGAAGTCAACCTGAAAACAAAAAAGAACAAGATCATAGTTCCATCCATCCTAATCTCTACCATTTAGAGAGTTAACTAGCTTTTTCCAAGTCAAATTCGTATTGTTGTTTCTTTAGGAGAGAAGTCCATGTAAATGGATCATCAGGTTCAAAATTCAGTTAGCCTGATGTTTGTAAATAAATATCACTGTATTATACTTCCACATGGAATAAAACCAAAAACAAGTTTCGTGAGGGGAAGTTATAAATAGACAACAGTTACCGACTGAAAACATACACTGATGCATGTATCATATCCCATGAAATGCAATTAACAGGCAACTCTTGTCACAAGAACCAGTTTAAAATGAGTTTGACCATAGTCAAGACATTAAAATTATCGACTCAGAAACTCCATCATGAAATTAAGATAGAGAATCAACTACCAGAAAGTCTGGCTGCAGTTTATTTTGTCTGGGAATCCAATAGCAGCTGTCTTAGCCTTTGAGGGCTGCCCCTGCTTTATTAAGGTCCTCGAGAGCCTTAGAAATTTGCTCCTCGTTTAAGCCTTGCAAGTGTATTCCCCTCTCCAAGCCCATATCTATATCAAAGCAGAAGACGCATTAATGACGGATATCAAAATAATGAACCTGATCTTGATATGTGTAGTATTTGTTTTCACGAATCACAAGGGTGCTCTAGATGGACTTTCCAAAAGCAGAAGTCAAAAGAACTCCTAGTCCAAAAAGATATCAAAGTTATTGTATCATCAATAAGTGGGATATTTGGCTACATTACATAGAACTGAAAAGCCTATATCTATTCCCTCGTGTTTGATTATTGATTTTGAGTTAGTACAAGCACGTTCTGTTAAGTTGTCAGTAAATGAATGAAAAAGCTCCAAATCTCTACCATCAAAGCAGCCCAACCAACAACTGCAAAAATGAATAACCTAAGCTAGGTTCTCTTTGGGTTTAATCGGGTGGATTTTGGTCTTTGCAATTAAGTATATTTTTCTTTCACGATTTCCCCATCCAGATTCTACAACCGTTCCCCAATACTATAACATCATTCCCTATAAAACTAATCATTAACAACATCACTTCTCGTAATATATTAATATACCAACACTAACTCTATCAACATTGATTTGACATCTACAGTAAAATCCTACCTTATATAATCTTAAAGAACACTTACATTCATAGGAGTCTAGAATTTTAAACGCTCAAGGATTATACAATCTGGATTTCCCCCGACCCTAAGCCCGAAAAGAACATACCCATAGCGACTCGAATTTCAATCTAATATGTGTTTTTGCCAATTGGTACCTCAACAAACTCCAAAACCAACATAAACAACATGACATCACGCCCCAGATTAGGGGGGCTTCGTTCAATTGTTAATAGAAATTTTACAAGTTAAAGAAACCATTCTTCCAGAACCCTATAGTCCTATACACTTCGAAGAATGAAAAAGATTAGTTCCAGAAATTCTTTCAAATGTCGTATCATGCATATTAGAGAATTCACATTATATTCAGCTGAAAGTTAAATAGGAACTGATCACCTCGAGACAAGGGTCACTCAACCAAAATTATCTACATGGCCCAAAAAGCCATAAGTATGTGGTCTTTAGTCAATTTGGAACTAAAGCTCCAAAGCCGTGAACCAAAGTACCGATCAAGAATGCAAAATGCCCGCATTGTAACCCCAACAATCAATTCAATATGCAAGAACTGGTATCTGTAAAAAAAATTAACATGACATACTTCATATTACATCATCCCCCAGATTACAGCACTACTTCCAATTTCTTCAAGAGAAATTCGCAAAGAATTCATTCTGCCGTAATGCAAAATAGTTTTAAACAATCATAATAATACTGTATTAGAAAATTCTCTAAATGCAGAAAACGTGTTTTAGAAAGAAAAAAACCTCATCCTATTTAGCTGAGAATTGAAGCGACCACAGCAGACTTACTGTCAGACCAAAATAAGTCTCAAGAATTAAAACAAACAACAAACGCAACAGAGAACTTTTGGAGCATTCGACTAAGAAATAGAGATCTGAAAATGAGAAACGAAGAAATTACCATATCTAGCCCAAAGCTGAGGCTCGATACCAGTAGCCTCACGGATCAGAATCGGCAGCTTAGGGTTTTTCGTCTTCAGATCCTTGTAATTACTCTCAATGAAAGCTCTGTTCAAAAGAAATAAGAACACAATTGACCAAATGGAATCAGAAATTAAAAAGAAACACAATTCGCGATAACCTAGTAGATGCACTGGAAGGCGAAGAAGGAGAAAAAAGGATGCGAAGCTCCTTGAGATTCCGAGAAAGTTGTCCCCTCCACGCCATTGTTCAACTTCGCCGTTTTCTTCTTCTACGTTGTGAAGGAATGGGTACTAAACTTATATACTCCATATTACAATTAGCCCCTTTAATTTTAGAGAAATCGACTTTAAGCACACGATTGGTGTTGTTTCATGTAGGGGTGAGCACGGGTCTCGGAGATAATGTTAAGATGGGTCGAGATTGATCCAGATGAATCAAGAAGCTTCCACTGTTCACGTGGGAAGCATGTGCTGCATGGAGTTTGTTACTTAAAGTTGCTGTCGTGGAATTGCCCCTATTTTCTTTCCTTCCTTTATGACATCGATATGCCAGCTGTAGACTTGTGATTGGTTCTCTTATACCACCTGGCCTCTATTTATAGGTGCTCCTGTACATTGCTCCTTTTGTAACTTTTGGTGAAATATAATACAGAAAAGGCTCCACAATATGCTTTACTTTTCCCTTCTTTCCATTACTGTTTGACATGATACCAGAGCAGGAAATTCTAGGCAGAGAAATGGTGCTAATCAATAACGTTACTGAGAAGCAGGAAGCTACTCCTACCATGGCGATTCAACCGTATGCAAGGGAAGCAGATCCTCTGTTGCTACATGGAGCGGATCACCCTGGAATGCTACTGGTTTCTACTCCGTTCAATGGTTCAAATTTTCTGAACTGGAGTCGTGCTATTAAGCTTGCGTTAAAGGCGAAATCCAAACTAGGATTTATTACTGGTGATGTTTCTGTTCCAGTGGAAGGAACACCTGAGTTTGAGCAATATGAGTGTTGGAACACCTGTCGTCGCCGACGATCCAAACAACAAGACATGATCTAAATCATCTCGACTAAGATAAAGCGGAAGATCTTGGTCGAGATACACTATTAGATCAACTGAAACAGATCTATTCGAAAAACTAA
>JAUEKW010000043.1:701292-715563 GCA_032274785.1 Ajuga reptans
TATTTCCATTCAATTTATGCACAATTCACTCTAAAATGAGACTTTACACACACAAAAATCATGCAATCTCACGCCTATTCATACCGCAGTCTCTTCCAAGTTTCTTGGAAACCCTACCTGCCTCACGCACCATCACAGCAGCCGCCGGCCTCATGCCTCTTCTTAAACATGACCACACTCCCGTCACCCAATATTACTACCGTCGACTCTGCCTCGTCGGAGTCTTCCGCCACCGGCTCCGTGCCGCTACTTGTTGCGTTCAACATAACGTCTCAAGCCCCTCTCAAGCTCACGTCCTCTAACTACGTAGGTTGGAGCTTTCAAATTCGTACCCTCATTTCCGGGTATGATATTTTAAAGTTTCTCGATGGATCGTTTCCATGCCCTTCAACCAGCGCCGTCGCTGGGTCCCTCGATCCACTGCACACATATTGGATCTGCCAAGACCAATTGTTACTGAGCACTATCATTGGTTCTATTTCTCTTGCACTCATTCACTTCATTGCTTCGTCGAAGATGGCCAACGATGCCTGGACGACGCTCACCTCCATCTATGGCACATCATCTCGAGGTAAAATTCTTGCTCTCAAGAATAAACTTCTTAACCCACAGAAAGGACCCCGCACCATTACCGAATTCATGTTTGACATCAAAACTGTTGTTGATGAACTCTCACTCCTTGGCGTTTCCACTGACAATGAGGATTTGGTCCTTAAAGTACTGCATGGCCTGGATGATTCATACAAGGAATTGGGTAATGCAATTCAAGCTAGAGAATCCGCCATATCCTTTGACGAACTTCATGAAAAGTTACTGAGTACTGAATCTCAACTAGCCACAAAACCATCCAGCATCTCTCCTCTTCCGGCCACTGCCTATGCTGCCGGAAATAATCAACGACGCCCGCCATTAGCAACAGCGAGACCAGGTCAGAATCGGGGCTCCTAACCTATCGCTGCTGTCTCGCGCTCGTATCGTCCTCATTCCGGTTCGTCGGCTTCGCGTCCCGGCTATCAGGGTTATTGTCAGTACTGTAGCAACCACGGCCACTCGGCCCGTCATTATCCTGACATCCAGGCGCTCACTTCTGCGTCGTTATCACACAAACAGCCCGATCCGGAAGCATACACATCTCCGTCTGCTCATACTGCTACCTCGACCCATTCCTCGTCCGGTTGGATACTCGACTCCGGCGCTTCACACCACATCACCACTGATCTAGCAAACCTCTCCCTTCATACTCCGTATCATGGCTCGGATGGGGTAGTCGTTGGTGATGGTAACACTTTACGGATTACTCATATTGGCAATTTGCAGTTCTCTACCTCATGTTCCCTTCATTTTTCCAATACTCTACTTGTGCCATCCATGTAAAAAAATCTTCTGTCTGTTTCTCAGCTGTGCCAACAAAATAATGTCTATGTTGTTTTCTCTGATTCTGACTTTCAAGTGAAGGACTGTCAAACGGGGGGTACCATTCTTCGGGGCCGACGCATTAATGGATTGTATGTCCGGCCGCTCTCTGATCTTTCTGTGTCACCTATCTCGGCTCACACTTCCATCAGGTGCTTCCCATCTATCTGGCATGCTCGGTTGGGTCATCCCTCCCTCAAAATCTTAAAGTCAGTCCTCTCTCGTAATAATCTCCCAATGTCTACAACCACTACTTTTAGTTGTGATTCATGTAAATGTGTTCAAAGCCACAAACTTCCGTTTCGTGAGTCGTCTTTACATTCTACTATGCCACTTCAATTTATCTTTTCTGATGTATGGACATCTCCAGTTTTATAGTGTGATGGGTTTAAATATTACGTTGTCTTTGTGGATCATTTTACTAAATATGTTTGGCTATATCCACTTAAACGAAAATCTGATGTGTTGCCCACGTTTATTACATATAAAGCTCTTGTTGAAAATTATCTCAAACTCAAAATAACCACTCTATATTCGGATAATGGTGGTGAATACTTAGCCTTGCCCCAATTTCTGACTGCTAATAGCATCACACATCAAACCACTCCCCCCATACCCCCGAACACGATGGTTCTTCTGAAAGGCTTCATCGCCATATAGTTGATACTGGTCTTGCGCTACTTCATCAAGCCTCCATGCCTCTCAAATACTGGCCTTACGCCATCTCCACTGCCACATATCTTATTAACAGACTCCCGAAGAGTGATCTCAATATGATTTCATCCTTTGAAAAACTATTTCATCACTCTCCAAATATCACAAAATCACGTGTCTTCGGTTGCCAATGCTTTCCTTGGCTTCGTCCATACACCTCTCATAAACTTGAAAACCGCTCTACTCCTTGTGTGTTTATCGGTTACTCTCCCACTCAAAGTGCCTACCTCTGTCTGGACCGATCTTCCAATAAAATTTACACATCTCGTCATGTTACCTTTGTGGAAACTACTTTTCCATTCCCCTCTCCTATTTCCTCTCCTCCACTCTCCATTCCCTCAGATATTACACCGATACCTTCCCCTCTTCCTATCTCCATCTCGTCCCCTCCTTCATAATCGGCTCCAGCTCCATCACCACCCGTACGGTCTCCTTCACCTGTGGCTTCATCAAACCCGGTGCCGTCTCATCCCATGGTCACCTGCTCTCGCAACAACATCTCTAAACCGAATCCACGGTATGGTCTTACTACTTCTCTTACCACTGATGTTGAACCTACCACTGTAACACATGCACTCTCTGATCCTAGATGGCATCAGGCCATGTCTATTGAATTTACTGCTTTATTGTGCAATGGCACTTGGGATTTGGTGCCTCCCACAGCTTTCCAAAATGTTGTTGGCTGTAAGTGGGTTTTCCGTATCAAACGCAAGCCTGATGGCTCTGTTGACAAGTTTAAGGCCCGTCTCGTTGCCAAAGGCTTTTATCAACGCCCTGGCATTGACTTCTTTGAGACCTTCAGCCCAGTTGTTAAACCAACCACTGTTCGGATAGTTCTCAGTCTTGTTGTCTCTCGGAATTGGCCTCTCCAACAGTTTGACGTAAACAATGCATTTCTGCATGGCTCTCTCACTGATGAAGTATATATGTCTCAACCCCCTGGTTTCTCTGATCTGACTCATCCCGACTATGTTTGTCAGCTTCATAAGTCTATCTACGGCCTCAAACAAGCACCGCGCACCTGGTACAATGCTCTCCGCTCATTTCTTTTGTCCGTTGGCTTTATATGTACTAAGTCTGATGAGTCCTTATTTGTTTATCATCACAACGGTGTTACTGCTTACTTCTTGGTATATGTGGATGATCTTATTTTGACTGGGAGTGATAACTCCTTCCTATATGGTATTGTACGACATCTCGCTGCAAAATTCTCTATCAAAGATCTGGGTGAACTGTCCTACTTCTTGGGAATTGAAGTTCTGTGCACTTCCTTCTCTTGCTTCTTGTCTCAACGCAAGTATGTCACAGATCTTCTTGCTCGTCATCACATGCTTGACGCCAAACCTGTTCTCACACCTCTTGCCCAGGGTTCCAAGCTCTCCCTGCATGATGGTACGGACGCATGTGATGCCCGCACATATCGACAAGTTCTGGGTAGCCTTCAGTATCTTCTTCTCACCCGACCTGATATTGCTTACACAGTCAACAAGCTTTCTCAGTTTATGCATGCTCCGACTGAAACTCACTGGGGTGCTGTTAAGCACTTGCTTCGCTATCTTACTAGCACTCGGCATTATGCTCTTCATCTTCAACATAACAGTCCTCTATCTCTTCATAGCTACACTGATGCTGACTAGGCAGGTAATCCGGATGACAGTACGTCCACGGGGGCGTTCATCGTGTTTCTTGGTTCTAACCCAATCTCTTGGAGCTCTCGCAAATAGAAAACTGTAGCTCGCTCCTCCAAAGAAGCCGAATATTGTGCCATTGCAGCGGCTGCTGCTGATATGCAATGGATTCGCTCCCTCTTATCTGAATTGGCTGTCTCTATTCCCGCTGCTCCTCCAGTCCTCTATTGTGATAATATAGGTGCAACTTATCTATGCTCAAATCCTGTGTTTCACTCTCGTATAAAATACATTGCCATTTATTATCATTTTGTCCACGATTTGGTTAAATCTGGCATTCTTCGTGTTGCGCATGTATCTTCTGCCGATCAGCCAGCTGATGCCTTAACCAAACCACTTTCTCGGCAGCGGTTACTACTTCTCATTCCAAGATTGGCGTCGTCAATCGCCCGCCATCTTGAGGGGGCGTATTGGGAATAATATTGTATGTGTATTGTATTGAAATACCTTTGTATCCCACATTGTAATCTTAGCTCTTGTATTAGGCTTTCTCTTTTGTAATTGTACATCTGTTCTTGATATATAAAAGTATCTTTGGATCATCTTAATAGCCTATTGTGTTCATCAGATCTCTTGGGTCGGGTTAGGCATGCCTAAGTTTTTTGGACCACTAAAAACACAGTCCAATCCAACTATTTTATCGGGTGAATGAGAATAATAAAGAAACATAAAACTAATGGGTGCTTGGTTAGTGATAAACGAGATTTATACATTGTTTTGGAGCATGAATAGAGCATATTTTGTGTCACTTTTTGTTACATTTTCTCATTTTAAGCTCGATAACTTGCTTTGAGAAAGGTGTTTTTAAGTAATTTGTAGGTTTTTTTTTGTGTAAGATAAATACTCTGTGGAAGTTGGCCCCGTATTTATGGAGTTCCATTGTGCGATTACGAGAATGATCATAGTGTTCAATGTAGAAGTTCAAATCAAATTATTCTTCATTTTGTTTAAAAAGTTAAGAGAGAGATCTACATCTTCTATTCTGACAACATATTCCAATTCTTGTCCAGAAGTAACATAAATTGTAAAGAACGTGAGGGGTGCACATAAAAGTTCTAATTTATGGCGTGACACGTCTCTAGTAATTTGGCCATATGTCGGGCTATACAATTTCAATTTAGGTGAGATTAGTGTCATTTGAAAGCTAACTCAAAGGGCTACAACTCTCTCAGAAATAATCAATGAAAAAATTCAATAGAAATACATCTAAATATTACTTTGAAGTTTGTAGTTGAACCAGAAGTACAACCCAGGCCATGCAATCTTACACGGGCAGTGTGGCCTAGGTCGTAAAAATATGAGTTCTCCCATTTTGAAGAGGTTTTTGGGTCATTTTTTAGTATTTTATTCCACGTAATAAAAAGGGACCTTATGCATCATATTAACTTGGAAACAATGAAGAAGCTTAGAATCGAAGATCGACACGAGCATGAAAGATTGAATTTTAGGATGAGAGATTCATCATTGAGTCATTAATTCTTTCCCTTTTTTATTTTACTAGTAATATACCCGTGCGATGCACGGCCACAAATATTACTTGAACATATAATAAAATCAATATATTATCAATATGGTTGGAAAAATATAACAAAATCTATATATATAAGGATGTAACTATGTATATGGTTTGTTAAAGAAAGTACCCATAAACTAATAAACATATGTAGTTATGAAATACTCTATTAGTTATTTTATTCACTAAGTCAATTTTTTTTAGTATCACTTTCAAGAGATTTATGAGATTAATATTAATAGAATTAAATGTATTTTTTTTTAAATTTTCCTCAACCTATAATTTGTCTAAAATTATTATATTTTTAAAATTAAATTGAACATAAAATACAGGTGTAAGTATAATTAGAAGGATTTTTTTAATATCTCATGACATGATCAATAAAAAATTATTTTTTTCTGCACATAAACTATCAAACTTTCTTTTTTGGCACCGATATACATAAACTAAGGGTTTGACAGATAACTTATAAAACTCATTTTCCTACTATTTTTCACCTATGCATGCGACTTGCGCTTGACAAAATTTTAAGGGCTTCTTTTCACTAATACAGATGAAAAATTTCCTAAGTATGTAGCGGAAAGAAAAACAACTAAATTGTTTGAACAAAAAAAATCCTTAAAATTTTGTCACGCAAGTCGCGTGCAGAAGTCCGGTAAAAGATGACTGAAAAATGAGTTTGGTGGTTTATTTGCTAAATTCGTATAGTTTGTAGTTTATGTGCAAAACACTAATAGTTTAGTAGGGTGCTATAATTAACTCTAATTTTATTAATTTGTTTATCAATAAAGTAATTTGAGCACATACCTAAATAAAAGAGGAACATATCAATAAACTGCCATCACTGGCCAAGCCCACCATTTATTGAGCAGATTAAATCAATTAAAATTTGAACTGCAATTAAAAACCTCCAGCCCAATCGAGGTACTGTTTTTAGAAATATCCTTAGGCGGGAAAATAATCATTCTTTCTATTTATACACGGTTTCTCTTTTATATATGTAAAGATTTTTCCTATATGTAGTCATATTGCTTTGGATTTGAGGACATGATTATGTTCTTTTGGATTTAAGAACATGATTGTGAGCAAGTTTGATTGTGAACTTAGGGATGAGAGCATTTTGATGGATTTCATGTTTTGGTTTGAATAATAATTTTCTTTAAGTACTTGCTCGTATATTTCTAATGTATGATTGATTGACCATTAATTATAAATGTTAGTTAATTAAATTGAGATCGAGAGATGATTTTAATTAATAGAAAAAGCAAATTATATGACATAAACATATGCTAGACCAAGAGACTTGTGTCGTTTGTGAGGATAATTTAATCTTATATTTTTTGGAGTTAATTGTTAATTTGAAATAGAGATACGATAATTAGCAATTAATCAACGATTTGATTTGCTAGAGAGAAAGATGTTAAATACACCTTTATGATTACTCTTACAACTGATTGAATTAAAGTAGATGCTTAGTTAAATTGAATTGCATGATTGAAATCAGGTGAAATCGTGCTTGAATTATCGTCTGCAGTTCTATTTGTTATTTCTTTTAATTTTACATGAAACATTATCACATTTATTTAGGCTATATACATAAACTTATGCCATTAGGAATTAAGTATTGCTAATTCAACAATCCCTATAGACAGTGGCGGATACCGGGGGCGGACGGGGACCGTTGCCCCCCAAGATTTTGGAATTTTTTTTAGTAATAGACACAACAATAATTTTGTACTTCGCCCTCCCCCTCCTCCCCCAAAATTTCAAACAACATTTTATATTTTATAATTTATATATTTTTAGTAGTAAACCTAACAATAAGTATGTCGTTTTTCTAGTGTATATATTTAACAGTTCCATTTTATATCCTAAAAAATACAATATATGCCCCAAAAGCACTATATATGGGAATTATGGAGAAAAATGAAAGAAAAATACGGTATGTCTCAAAAACATTTCTTGGGGCCGCTGCCCCCGAACCCCATCCCTGAGTTCGCCCCCTCAAACACCAGATTCTGGATCCGCCACTACCTATAGATATGATACTTTTACTCATCCACTATTTACTATATACACCGTGCACTTGTAGTACAGACTAATTAAGATAATGCCAATACCTAAATTTAGTATAATGAATTATCGCGATATTTCAAAAGCTGGCTATGTTTGTGCTAGGATGTAGCAGGATTTGGTACATCCGGATGGGTTACGTCCAATGGATGTTGGAGTCCCACTCCATCCAGAAAAGTGTGTGTGTATGTATGGGGTAGGGTTGGATGCGCACTGTAGCAGTCAAATCAATAGCTTTTGTAGGTTGTTTTATTGTTATTAAATTGAGAGATTGATGTAAGAATTTATTAATGGGATTGAGGTAGGATGGGTCAAAGCCCATCTCCGTCCAACTCATCTCGAATGTACGGATAGCCCCATCTCACATCCGATGGATTATAGATATGAACGCCCAAGGAATAGCCAAAATTAAGCAGCTAAAACGGCTGAGGATTTATTTATTGAGCGGCTCCCAGTCGACTGGGCCCCCTCCACGTCACCGTTTGGCAAGCTACGATTGCGTTTCAAAGGGTCAATGAACCTGCAAAACTAGTCAACACACACACCCGCATGTGTGTCTGTGTGTATATATCTTTATGGTTCAACTTGATGAGAGGGACCTGTCCCCTAAGTCCGCCATTAATACCTTTTCTCCCAACCCTCCTTCCTCCATCTTCTTAATGCTTCCCCTCTCCAATACTCACATTAGTCAACTCTCTCTCTCTCTTACGCACTCAGATAAGCCCCTGCCCGCCTCTGCTTTTTCCCATTTTCTCGCTGATAACTTCTTTTTAGTGCTCAACGATTACAGGTGTGCGTCTCTCTCTCTATGTACAAAAACACGTACATGTAATGTTGCTGTTAGGTATTGGTTGGAGTTGGTGGATGGGTGCTTAATTTACAGAAAGGGCAAAGCAATTTTATTTCCCTTTTAAGTATTTGAAATCGTAATCGAAGCGAATATACTATTGTTACTTGTTTTCCTTTTCTTCTCTTTTGAGCTTGCTTTCACACCTCAACTAGATCTGATCAATTTGGTACTTTAGCTGTTTCGAGAAAGGGGGAGGGTTTTAATTTAGTATATTTAGTTGCTTATAAGCTTCTATGTACTCTGCAGAATTCGTTGAGATCGATCAATTTTTCGCTTTCTTGCCATGGGAACTTGTTTCAGTGCAAAAATCAAAGCTGAAAGCCCGTCTCGTAACGGTAATTGTTCATTTTCTTCTGCTTTTGTGTGTGTGTGTGTGTGCAAAATGATGGGTTCATATATTGCTTCTAGCATGCTTGCTCAATTTTCTTTTTATTTATTTGGTTTGTAAATATCTTTTGGAAAAGGGGAAGACAAGAATTTGGTTGAATTTCACCATATCTGTGTTCACTTCGAAATTATGTTATCAGCTTAGAAAATTACATTCTAAAACGTGGTAATGTTATTCTTCAATTGACAATCCATGGCTAAGTTCCAAGTACTTAATTGTTACTGATTAATTGATCAAAGCAGGTGTGAATTCACAATGTGTAAGTTCGGATGCGAATACGACGAGCACCGACAGTTGCAAGGTCTCACCAACGTCAGCGCCGCCTACTCCTCGTACTGAGGGTGAGATCTTGCAAGCAGCCAATCTGAAAAGCTTTGCCTTCTCCGATCTGAAAATGGCCACTCGAAACTTCCGACCAGATAGTGTGCTGGGTGGAGGTGGTTTTGGCTCTGTCTTTAAGGGTTGGATTGATGAGAATTCTTACACTGCTGCAAAGCCGGGGACCGGCATGGTTATTGCAGTAAAGAAACTTCACCAAGAAAGTTTTCAGGGCCATAGAGAGTGGTTGGTGAGTTTCTTAAGTATTGTTAAATTTGGTTTTCGATGAACTTTTTGTGGGTTTTAATGTAGTTTGATGAATCATGGTGTTGTAGGCTGAAGTAAACTATTTGGGCCAGTTTTCACATACCAATCTTGTGAAGCTTATCGGGTATTGCTTGGAGGATGATCATAGACTTCTGGTTTACGAGTTCATGCCTCGGGGGAGCTTAGAGAACCATCTTTTTCGAAGTGAGTATTTCTACTATTTTCATCTTTAATAAGATGTAGATTGAGGCACTTGTTCTTAAAACCCGTCTTTCGTTGTTGCAGGGGGTTCGTATTTCCAGCCTCTTTCTTGGGTTCTTCGCCTTAAGGTTGCTCTTGGAGCTGCAAAGGGTCTAGCCTTTCTTCATAGCACTGAAGCCAAAGTCATTTATCGAGACTTCAAGACCTCGAACATATTGCTAGACTCGGTATATATGAAACTGAAAATACATAGTCCATCCAATATTTGTTTTATCTCTGGGAAATTCCTGAAATTCATTACATCTGATTTGGCAGACGTACAATGCAAAGCTTTCTGATTTCGGATTGGCCAAGGATGGGCCGACTGGCGATAAAAGCCATGTGTCCACTAGAGTTATGGGAACCTATGGATATGCAGCTCCAGAGTATCTAGCTACTGGTATGATCCTTATCTTTTAGGTTGTGTTTGGATTCACGGATTTGGGGATGAATTTGGAATTCTAATTTTTATTGCATTTATCTTTTAGGTCATTTGACTGCAAAGAGCGACGTGTATAGCTTCGGAGTAGTGCTCCTTGAAATGCTCTCGGGGAGGAGAGCAATTGACAAGAATAGACCATCTGGTGAGCACAGGCTCGTAGAGTGGTCCAGGCCCTTCCTAGCCAACAAGCGTAAAGTCTTCCGTGTTATGGACAACCGCCTAGAAGGCCAGTATACGCCGGATGTGGCCCAAAAGGTTGCTAACCTTGCTTCGCGGTGCATATCATTAGAGCCCAGGTTGAGGCCAAAGATGGTTGATGTAGTGAAAGAACTTGAGCAACTACATGATTCGAGTAGTACGGATAACAGTCACAACAAAACCCGCAGTGGGTCTAGGCAAAGGAGACGAAGCGCTAATGATGCCATCGCTGTTAATAAAATCGCGAACGCTGCTTATTTAAGGAGTTCTGCTTCTATACCAACTCTTTGAGTCATTCCAATTGGAAGAAAAGATGATTGAGAAAGAGTTTCTCTCTCTGTACAGTTGTTTTTGCTAGTAAGTTCAGATTCAGCTGTGGTTATGTAACACAGTATCCCTGTAAAATGATGATTAATCACAAGATTAATAAAAGTGCTTTTTTCTCTCCTCACTTTTGCTCGTGTTGGGGCTTTTCATTATTCTTATCTTTCTTTTGGACAGATGGACAATGTAAATGATAATAAATGGTCTCAATTTTGTTGCTTGTGAGCAAATTGTAGCAATCAGTGAATGTGCTATACTTTCAAGTGGTGATAGTGACAGCAAGCTAGTTGCTGATCTCCACTTGACACAAATGTCAAGTTTAAAAAAGAAGAAATGGAAAGTGGGCCGAAGCCAACAATCTGAATTTCAAACAATATTTTTTCTCGTATATATTTTGATGTTAAGGATGAGATATTGAAACATCAACCGTGAATGGGAAGGAAAACATTTCCGATACGTGTAAAATATACGCATCAAATCCTCTATTCTATAATTGCATGTTTGACCAAAAAAATTTGAACTCTAGATCAAGATTGTTATTCATGACTCATGAGGCTATAAACATAAACTCCTGAATTTAAAAAGATTAGGAATCATAAATTAATAAAATATGAAAAAAAAATACCTAATTACAAAGCACAACTCTAATTTTGAACTTGAACTATGAATCACGGATCTTCAACCAACTAGTGTTTTTTTTTTTTTTTTAAAGTTAAAATTATTGGATTCGAGTGTTTTATATGAGACGGAACATGTGATTTCATTAGATACATGCATGTTAAGTAACGTGATAATAGATCTAAGGATGCAAGTGTGGGCGGCCATATGTGCAAGTGTTAATTAAAGTAGCACAATGCGATGCTTTCTTCCAAGAATGTTATGGACCATAATTGGTTTATTCATTAAAGAGGATATCACTTGTTGCTTGGTGGGATTTTCAAGTTGCTTCTACAACGACAACGACCCTCGTGGGCCTGGGCTTGTACATTGACATCTTCGAATCATCAAAATGGAAACGTGTACGATACTAATTTTGTCGTATAAATGTACAATGCTCAACATAGGATTTGGCCCCATCATTGTGGATGTATAGATTCTTTTTGTATGTTCGCTTGTTTTAAAAAAAAGTAATTAAATAAATCTTATTGGAACGGATGTTGGTGCTTATGGATTTCTTGATTTCATATCGGAGTTTACTACTTCCAACTAAAAAATTCTTGTTCGATGGATGTATAATTTTTTTTTTAATCTTTAGTCAATTTAATTAAAGTACAACCCTTTATAAGTCAGTGGTTGTCAATTTTACTCTTTATTAATATATTAAACTCATCAATATGCTGATGGCATCAAAGTATTACCGGCCTGGTGACTGGTAAGTCCAAGGAGAATGTCTCACATCGGGTTATGATGCAATACTGCCTTGGATAAAGGGGCCAGAGCAAACCTTCACTCTTGACCATGTTTTTTAGTTGAAGTTAGGCTCTCCTCCCCCGAGTCCATGCTGCATCACTTTTCAAGCAAAACCTCTCTTTTTAGTAGACAAGAAATATATTTGATAAAGACTTTTTTTTATGGGACGGAGGAAGTATTATGTAAAGGAATAATTACCAAATAAATCACGATCTTTAGTCCAATTTTCAATTTTAACATGACCTTTAAAATTTAACAATTTATGTCACATCCTTTCAATTTGTTTCAATTACAACATCACCGACCAACTCCGGCCGCCAATTGCTGATGTGGATGGTGGAACTCCCAAAACGACGTCGTTTCATTTATTGACGGGGAATACTCCAACCACGTCAGCGTTCACGTGAACAAAAAAATATTAAATTTTAAAGGTCATATTGCAATTGAAAATTAGACTAAAAGTCGTGATTTGTTTGGTAATTAACCCTGATGTAAATAAAGAGTTCATTATCATCAACAGGATAAATCTAACTCAGACTTGGACCACATTACTATTTGCATGGACCCATCATGTGTCTTGAGCTAATTCGGACCCTTTGGCACAACAAATTATTTTCCCTAGCAATAAAATATTTTCGTCTTATTATTCCTAAAAAAATCAGTCGTTGTACTATATATCAACATCATTATATAAAAATTATTATTTATTTTTGGGTTAATTATAAAAAAAGTTACGGTATATGGTCCTATTTCAGTTGAAACATTACCTTAAAAACTTATCAATTTTGTTGATCAACTATGATATTTTCTCAACTACAACATCGGATATTATTTTTTACCTCTAATTACATTACCACCACCTTCAGTAGATGCACCTTGACGAGACCGTTTTACATCCATCACCTATTTTGTCATTAATTAAAAAAATTATAGTGAATCGAAAATTTAATTTATGGTTGTCACGCCTTACATTCAGAGACGGAGCCAGGGGGGACTGGCGGCGGCGGCCGCCCCCCAAATTTTCCGACGACACTATTGTATATATACTTATACAGTGTAATTGTAGTAAAAAAATACGGATTTCGCCCCCCCCTCAAATTTCAAAAACTCGGATAAATATCCCAACAAAAATATTTCACCCCCTCACCGATAAATCCTGGCTCCATCCCTGACTACACACACCTCTCTCTCTCACATACACATACTCTACATACACGTTTACACTTCCATCTCATCCTCTCTATGTTTAGAAAAAAAACAAAAGGAAAAAGATACAAATTCATTCATTTAAATTCAAACATCCAAGATTTTTAAATGCAATTTAAATTAATTTATCATTCCAAATCACCTTACTCCTTCAAAACTAACTGAAAAAACATCTATACTTTTTTCATTTGGCCGGAAATGCTACGCCTTTTGGCTAAAATTCGGAATAGAAGATGAAACATAGGTTATCGGGGAACAAAGAATCTGGTGGGTCAGAGTAGTGCAAAAAGCCCACCAACTTTCCAATATGTTCTTATTCAAAAAAAAAAGACAGTCCATTTAATTTTTTTATAAATAGAGCCAAAACAAGAGCTCAATTTCAGGCAAGGTTTTCTTGCCAAGTAGGAAATAGTCACACACTAAAATGGACAAGATAGGAAAACTTGCATCAGAAAACGGGATCTTGATCTTGAGCAAGAGCAGCTGCTGCTTATGCTACGCCGTGCAGATTCTGTTCCGCGACCTGGGCGTAGATCCAGTGGTGCACGAGATCGACCACGATCCGGAGGGGAAGGAAATCGAGAAGGCGGTGATGCGGATGGGCTGCAGCGGCCCCATTCCGGCGGTGTTCATCGGCGGCAAGCTCGTCGGATCCACTAATGAGGTGATGTCACTCCACCTTAGTGGCTCCCTCATTCCGCTGCTCAGGCCCTACCAGCAGGCTAACATGAACCATGAATGAATAATTAAGCTGCTGCAGGGAATTTTATTTTATTAATATTAGAGGAATAAGATTTGCCAAGAATCAAGGAGAAATAGTTATCAATGTTGTACCTATTATATCATCATCATGTGTCTTTGTAATTTTATTAGGGTAATGTTGTTGTTGTTGTTAATTTCTTTTTAGTACCTTAATTTGGAATTAATTAATTGGCTACGTGTCAAATATTAGTGAAAGAATGTTGTTCTATTTGCTTTTCTAATATTACAGCTTACCATCTCAACTTTGCGTGTTTTTACAATTTCCCTAAATTGGATTTAGTGCATGGTATAAAATTAAGAAGAATTAATATCTTAAGATTGCTTCTGTAAAATTACTACCTTTGTTTTTCAGATGAGATCCTCTATACCAAATTGTTGTGTTATACGAAGTATCTAATATTCTAGATAATTACCACCATATGCCACATGTGTAACATCATTAATTAACACATAGTGTGTGGTGAT
>JAUEKW010000043.1:715663-725675 GCA_032274785.1 Ajuga reptans
TTGGGATTCATTATCCAACTTCGGTCCATAGTGTTCTACCTATATGGTGGCAAACTAAAATTTTATAAAATTTGTACATGAGAAAAAGAATTTAACAGAAGTAAAAATAAAATAAAATAAAACTAGGCAGAGCTAATCGGGGGTATAGGCATGATTAGGCAGGGAGGAATTGAAAAATAAACGCAGGCGGTTAATGGGAGCCTAGGCGGGGAATAACTAGAGTTAGTCGAGAATTTTTGCAAACGAGCTTAAGATGGGCATATGATCAAAACCGATATCTTATATATTGTATCTGGCATTTGGGGGTACAATTGTACCTCTTGCACCATGCTGGATACGCCATGAAACGAGGAAAGATGCAGAATAAAGACAATTTCTGCCAAGTCACACCTTGTAACAAATGACACGCTCAAATCAACTCCACTCAACTCAACCTCTAAATACCAAATGAAGAAAATATAATATTAACAAACCAAGACACTTAGAAATTCAAGTAAGTTTTTTCAAGATAATTTGAACCTAGCTACTAAAAATTAAATCACTCATCAGGGAAAAATAAAAAAGTTATGAAAGAAGTAGCAATATCTAATGGACATAATGAATTCAAGAAGCAAAACCAAATCAGAAGCCATAAAAGGGAAATAATAAGCTTTGTTATGTCATGGATAAAGGGGAAAGAGAAAGACAAAACTATTCTTTAAACAACACCGAGGCCCTTCTGGAATTACTGAACTCAACTATGTAATGGCAAAGCCAAGTACTGAAATATATATATTGAACTTAAGCCACTAAGTAAATGGTGATAACATACACGACTCCATCTTGGTACTATAAGAAAACATGTTTTTTGCGGCGAAATAATTCGCCGCCCAACAGAATGAACTTATTTGATTATCAATGCACCAGGGGGCGGCATACTAAGGTCTAGCGTCTAGTTGAGGTTTAAGCGGGGTTAGACAAGGTTAAGCAGGAAGAAGATAGGGAAAAAAGCAGACGATCTAGGATAGTTTAGCATCTAGCCTAGCTAATCAATTCACAACATAAACAAAAATCAAACCTAGCTAATCAGTCCACAACAGAAACTCAATTTTATAATCTAGATATATTAATTTTACAGTAGAAATATTTCACATTCAGATCGTCGTTTTCGTCCCTAAAAATTACGATTAGAATCAAGCATAATTTAGGGTAACTAAAACACAAATAGAATCAAAGAAACTAAATATTCAAAATCACTACAAATCAAGAGATCGAGCGGCTAATATAAGTTTCTCCTAACAATGGTAGAAGTAGGTACCTCAGTTTGTCGGAATTTTTGAAGATCGAACCACCTCCAAGACCACCCGCTCCCTTTCTTAAACTGGTCCTATATTGTTCTCCTGCTGCCTTGTTATCTACCGCTCTCTTGTTCTCCATTGTTGTCTTCCACTCCCTTATTCTCCTAGTGCCTTGTTGTTGGAATTCTGCAGGTAGGGTTTTACCCGGGAGGGAGAAAAAAAAGGCGTGCTTCTAAAGTAGGATATTGCGCGTGCCCAAAATCAAATTCTTATAATCGAGATGAATTTGCGAAGAAACCAGTGTAATTTGTCGTTAATTTTGCGACGAAAGCTTCTCTTTTATCGCTAACTTTAGTTAAGAAAAAGATAATTAGAGATCTAATAAAATCAAAAGATCTTTTAGAGGAGGTGAAAATTTTTCATCAAAAAATTATATTATACAAATTTATTTAAGAGAGGCAGGTAAATCATATTTTGCTCGCTATTTGAAGTCTTAAATAAATTATATAGGTAGATAATTCTAGGAAACATTTAGGGGTGGCAATCCCTAACCTGACTCGATGGACCCAACCCCACCCGACACGAATTTACTAAGATAATAAAACCGCAACCAACACGGCACGAATCGATTAACCCAATTGTGCCCCGAACTCCATATTTTTTCATAAAATTTAAATTTAATAATGTGGGTCTGGAGTCAATTTTATCAAACAAGAACATGGTTCAGTAGTTTAGTGTGTTGTGGTTCAGGAACTGGGTTCAGGTTAATGAGAACCGGACCGGGGGTTAAGAGAAAATCACTAGAAAAAGTCGCAGAAGCAATAACTTATAGTTTTTTGGAAGTTTTATCTTTATCGATTGATAAAAAATAAAATATTTTACCTTTATAAAACTGGACTCTTTTTTTGGACGGAGAAAGTAATTCTTATCTATAGATAATTAGATATTACATATTAATGGTCATTTTAGATCTTATGTCCTAATCATTGTGTCTCAAACGTGTTTTTTCATTTAACCTTTAAAACTTATTGTTCTACCTGCTTTGCAAAACGACGTTGTTTCATATGTTGGACATGATTAGGACACCGTAATTATAGCAGATCACTCAAATTGTATTAATGGAACAATGATGTCACCAAACATTTTAGACAACAAAGAATAAGCTGACACTACTTTACTAGAATCACATTACAAGAAACTTGACTATAATGAGAGAAAATTTCGTCGTTGGATGTCCTCGAACAATCAGTAAAGACTTTTACGAGAATTTTCTATCATGGGACCGTCATTACAGACCTCCTAGTCTCAAAGGACCTTCCTCTTCTTAACAGATTTCTCCGTTGAGGTTTAAACAAAATACAAACCTTGCACACACCATTTACATTTCACCCCTTACAACAAGTTGCGACTTGCCTAGCTCATATTTCCTAATGATTTAATGGTGGAAATACCAACTCCAACATAAAAAAATTAGTAGTTACTGAATTTGAATTAAAAATAATATGACTCTTCAAGTAAAATAATGATTTCTCCAAAAATTAATTTCAATAGCCCTTCCCTATAAAGAAAAGTCAATACTTGTGTTTCAAAGTATCGTTATATAAAATGGTAATGGTTTTAATAATACAATTTAGTATATGTATTGATAATGAACTTTTGATATTTTTATTTGAAAGCAAATGAAGTGATGTGTATTTGAAGACATTTTCAATTGTAAATGTATATTTGAACTCTTCTATTATTTGTTTTTTGAAAATTAAGTTTGTTGGATTTTTTTTTAAGAGAAAAAAGAAATTCATTAGATATTACTGAAATTAGCCTACACTGATTGATTGAGATATTTTAAATAATTAATTTGTTTCCTATACATAAACATGTGGCGTGGTCGTTGAGGAATGAGGACAGGTCAGCACACTCTCAACGATTGTTATATTGATAAGAAGAACTGTTAAATGGGAAGTTTGGATATTCTGCACCAACAATATAGGAGGAAAACCACAAAAAAATAAAATTTAAAAAGATAGGGGTTTAAAGGGGATTTTTTTTTAATAGAACTTTGATAGAGGATTTTGGATTATGAATAAGCTCACTTATATGTTTGTTTATAGGGGTGCATGATAAATTTCTTCGTAAATATTTTGATTGCATTAATTTTAAATTCAATGTTTGTTTTAGAATAAAATATGACAAAATTTATGTAAAGTATTATTCAATGATACTTAGAAGATAATCAAATATATTCGAAAATCAAATGTTTAGTATAATTGCTGGAATTGAATTAAGGGGTATTTTTCTTTACTTTAGCTAGTAAAATTATTTTTAATGAAAAGTACGTAGTGTTTGAGAATAAAAATATTCTTATTCAAATATAAATATTGTGGTGTTTGGTATTTGAGTAACTTTTAGCTTAAAAGTAAGAAGACAAAATATGTAATAATTACCAACAAAGCAAAAAGCAAAAAAAAACAATTTTTTTTTTTTTTTTTTGCTTTTGTAGAAAAATTATTTTTGACAAGTAAAAGCTGCAACATCAAACATTATATTTTAACTTCTTAAAAATACAATAAAAAATGCTTAAAATAAATAAGGAAAAACGCACTTTAGTCCATTCCCACGGACCAATCCATAAGCATATATATAAGCATTGATGATTAATGGTACGCTTTTAATGGAAATCCTAATTCAAATTTCAAACATCCGTAATGGGCCATCATTGACTTGACCTGAATATAATTACGAAGATGCCCATGTGGATCGCTTATTAGCGGCCTGGGCCGACTGGAAGCCCAATATTCCCAATTTGTTCTTCCTCGTAAATCCCACGCTCCTGTACGTTGTTTATCCACAACGTCCGCATCTCAGCGCCGAAACGGCGCAGTTGGCATGCTATCAACGCTCCAATTTAAAACGTGTGTCCACGCGCCATATTACGTGCGTGCCACGAAAAAATCGAAATCACGAACCGCCAACCAGCTCTCGCTGTATATTTTGTAATTCCACATTGACCCCTCTCTGTTTGTCATAATCCCGATCCTGCCAAACAACTTGCAGCTATCAGCTATATAATATTAATAATCAAACTTCACAAATCGTAATCATTATCACGTCCATTGGCTAGATCGCCTTGCTGATCTTATTAGGGTTCAAAATTTGATTGTGCTGATTCTCGTTTTGGTATTGGTTTTTGGGAATTGAGGGAATTGGATTTCTGATCCTCAATAATTTTGGTTTACTTTTCTCCGATTTGAGTTTGGTGATTTGAATTCCTATTTTCGTGGAAGAATATGGGAAGTCCTGAGAAGAATCAAAACAAAGGCGGCTTCTTCGCCGCCATGTCATCGGGGCTGTCGATGTTCAGCAGCGCCATGCATAGATCTGTCAACGGGTATTTACATATAGTTCGTGATATTAATTATTTTGATGAAAATAGGTCGTTTTAGGTTGTTAATTTCGATTTGCTTGGGTTTCGTTTCTTGGTGAATAGAAGTGCATATTTTCTGGCTATTATTGATTATTGAGCTGCTGTATGTTTACTTCTTTTGTATGGTGTATTGAATATAGAATTTTGCTGCTATACCATCTATGATGGAACATTGAGTTGATTGATTCATCGATTTATAGATTGAGGAATGTTTAGTTTACTGTCTACAAGCGTTTTTCATGGAAATTTCCAAAGAAAAACATGGCAGTTTTGGTTATCCCTAATGACTAAGGTAATTACCTAACTGTAACTGAATACCGAGTGTAGATGTGCAGCAGAAGATTTTCGGGTTTCAAAGTACATTAGTTTGCAATAATGCATTTTCAGCTCTTGATTTATCTATTCACTTGGAATAAATATACAAGTTTTTCTTTTTACATTATCAAGCTGTTAAGTACTTACTGCCACCTTTTTCCTTCCCTAAGGCAATATTAGATGATGGGAACTGATGTGTAGTCAGATATTGGCATCTAGTTGTGTAAGATGATCTCCAGATTGTATGAATTATGAAACAACTATGGAGTTGTTTTTCCAAATCCTTAAATTCGTATATGGCTGATCTTATTCTCTTAGGGAGTGACTTGGTTCAAATATTTTGACTTGGCCCAAAATTCATGCTTATACTTGGTTCAGTTTCTCTCTTTTCTTTATTTTTTCTTAAATTTTTTATTATTTTTTCATTTTAAACTTAGCCAAAAAAAAAATCTTTTACATGAGAAGGTATAAATGAAAAACCACGTTTTGCTACTCCAAACAGAGAGTACATTATTTTCTCCAATTGTTCAATTAAATATCAGAAATTTTATGGAAGCTTTGGTCCCCCAGAGAAGATTCAAATGCAAGATTTTTGGCTAGTAGATTTTTTTGTAACATAGAGAATATGATAGCATGCAGGCTGATACCTGGGTCTACCGTGAAGGTTTACTATGTACTTTTATTTATTTATTTATTATTTATTTATTTATAGGAAGTTCACTACATAAATTATAGAGCCTGTATCTAATATCTGAGTTTGATATTGAGACTGCTTTATCTTTTGTGTAATAGCCTTGTGGAAGTTGCAAGTTCCTTCTAGTTTCTTACAAAACCTTACACTGACCATTTAAATTATATGGTCTGGAGTCTGGTGTTCTCTGTCACTTATGTTCTCTACTTTTGGCTTTAGCTACATGTGAATTATCTTTTTTTTTTTTTTATAAGAAGCTACAGGTTACCTGGATCTCGATTCGAAGAACATAACTACATCTGCTTTGACAGAGAGAATCTTAAATTTTGTAAACTTTGGGGACATCTAAACTTGATAAGAACAACCCATGGATGCTATTTACACATCCAAGTCACTTCGGTTATCTTAGTCTTCTGTTGTTGTTTTTATTCTTTCTCCTAATTATATCACAACTATATGTTGTACACCATATTTAGAGTGCTTGGCTCTGAAGATGTGGAGGTTGTAAATCCTGACGGAGGAAAAGAAGATGCTGAAGAGGAAGCTCAAAAAGGAAGATGGAGACAGGAGGTGGGCTGCCTTGTGATTATATTCAAATTTCTTATTTAAGGATTTTGATGCTATTTCCAAAGAAATGGCTGCATTTTTGTCAAGTACTAGAAGTGATTCCATCAAATTCCTCCCCCCCTTTGAAATGGATTTACATGTTTCTTTTTTCTTTTTTCTTCTTTTGCTTAAAATAAAAAGATTGACTCTGTGATGACTGTTTGCTTTGTGTTGATTAAAGGCGAGATACATGGGAAACAACCCTTTTTTTCATAATTAAGTAGTTCAAGTTCTACACGTCTTCCGAGGTTTTATAGCGTCGATCAATCCGAGAGTTTCAGGGAGTGCCTGGGATTGCTTGTGTTTTTGAAGAAGTGACTAAAATTAGAAATTGTGAGAAATTACTTATAGACAAAAGTAGGGAGTGTTTAAGAATGAAATGCATTCGGCCAGAATTTAAGAATGGGAGTTTTGATATAGTATAACCTTTCTATCACTTTACTAAAAAGAAGTTTTGACGAATTTACAAAAATGCCATTGAAGTAGCTAAAAGCAACCCATTTGTTGCTTTTGGCTTTTAGCTTTTAAGTGTTCAATCCTAGTAGAAGCAATTGTTATCAATCACTCAGTTTAGCTTAAATAAACAAAGGAATACACTTCCTTAGTCATCTCTGATTCATACTTTCATATATTCTTGATGGGCACTGTTTTTGATATGCTTAAACTATGTGAAGATTTTGGGAAAATTTACATATTGTAACACATGGAGCCTTACTGCCTGATACCTTTAATCACATCAATGATTTCTATTATTTCTGATATGTATTGCAGTTTTCTTATTTAGTGCATGATCAGGGACTCTCTGGATGGTGTCTATAAGTGATTGTTCCTGTTATGTGTGTGCATGTATGTGTACTGATAGATGTTTTGCTTCCTCAAAGGAGCGAGATAGTTACTGGAAAATGATGCAAAAATATGTTGGTTCTGATGTCACATCAATGGTGACTCTCCCTGTTCTAATATTCGAGCCATTAACAATGCTTCAGAAAATGGCAGAGGTTCGTCTGTTTTTCTTGCAATCTCTTGGTCAACTCTTACAGTACACTGTTTTCAGTTGAAGGTGATGCTATATTTGCAATTATTATGGCAGATAATGGAGTATTCACACCTTTTAGATCAAGCCGATACATGTGAAGATCCCTATATGCGGCTAGTTTATGCATGTAAGTTTTTTCTTTTAGTGATATTGCCATGTCTGAGGATATATTATTCTCGACCAATCTATGCATGGGAAGTTTTGATGGTGAATTTATGTATTGTTTTGTACTATTTTGCAGCATCATGGGCTGTATCTGTCTATTATGCTTACCAACGCACTTGGAAGCCTTTCAATCCCATCCTTGGTGAGACTTATGAAATGGTTAACCATGATGGGATTACATTCCTCTCAGAACAGGTCAGCCGGTCTCTATTATTTGCTTATGGGTTTATAAATTAGTTCATTATCATTTGATTGATCTCTCATCCCAATCCTTGTTAATGCATTGATTTTTTCACGTTAATTAAGTGGTGAGAAGTAACACTTGCTGGGCCTGAGGTGTGCAGTTAATCTACCGAATCTTCATCTGTGACATTCACCATGATAGATCTGTGCATGCTTTGCTAGTTTCTCCTAGGTGCCTGCTTTTTGTTAATTGAAGTTTGAATAACTTGTAGGTCAGCCATCATCCTCCAATGAGTGCTGGTCATGCTGAAAATGAGCATTTCACATATGATATAACATCTAAGTTGAGAACTAAATTCTTGGGTAACTCACTTGATGTCTATCCTGTTGGAAGGTAAACTCATTTTCTCTTACCACCGATTTCTTATATGAAGATGATGTATGCGGCATGGTTGATTTGAAAATTGCAGCATCAATCTAATTAATTCTTGATTATGGGATTCAAGTAGATGATTTTAATTTATGAGGAAATTTCTACATTATCGTCAATGCAGAACGCGTGTGACTCTTAAAAGAGATGGTGTTGCCCTGGAGTTGGTTCCTCCTCCTACCAAAGTTAACAATTTGATTTTTGGACGAACCTGGGTGGACTCACCAGGAGAAATGATTATGACAAATTTGACTACAGGGGACAAAGTTGTTCTCTATTTTCAACCTTGTGGATGGTTTGGGTATGCCAGTTCTGAAATTCAATTGCCATTTACTCTTTCGCATTTAATAGCTGTATTTATGTACTGTCACCCTTTTATGCTTGTTTTCATGTAGAATATTGTTATTGAGAAGTTCATCTAAGTGATTGTTTTTTTGTTAATTCCTTCATTTTACCTGCAACTAATATTATGATGGAGTAACTTGATGGTAGAGGTGCCTGTGTTTGATTAGGTGATTGACTAGCCCTACCATGTGAAATAACAAAGCATTTGTACTTTTTGATTCATCAATTCTCTTTGCTGGATTGGATCTTGTGAAATGACAACTTGTTTGTTCTTTTAATGTGATATTTCATTTTTCTGTATTGATTCTTTTAAGTACCAAAGGGATAGATATTTTAATAGATGCTTGGGGTGCTAATTTTTGTGACTGATGATAAAAACTTTCAAAATTAGCCAAGCCTAGAGGTAATCATTTTTAATATGAGTAAAAGTAATGGTCAAAAGCAAAAGCCCACATGCTAAGACAGGGAAATTTGTTGTACTAGTACAGTTAAGAAATCTGTTCTGATAGCTCCAGCAATATTTCCCCAACTTCTTTTAGATATAACTTGTCTATATTCGTCAATGCTGCAATCACAGTTAAAGAAATTTAAACTTTGCTGTACAGTACCTGAAACTACCTTATTCCTGATTACAGTGTAACTTTTATCTTTACATATAGTCTTGTGTGTATCCCTTCTATGTCACACTTTAGAAAAACAATTGCAACTATTTCTGATGTCTATATGGCCATCTGGGTGCAGAGCTAATAGATATGAGGTAGATGGATATGTGTATAATGCTGCTGAGGAACCTAAGATATTGATGACTGGAAAATGGAGCGAGTCCATGAGTTATCAACCATGTGATTTGGAAGGGGAGCCTCTTCCTGGCACAGAACTGAAGGAGGTGAATTTTTTAATATTCTTTCATGTGTTTCTACCTGTCAATGGGCTGCAATGTGAATTGTTGATCATTCATTTCTGGTGTTAGATGTTTACATATTCATTTCATGTAATGAGATAATAGCAGTATGATGTTATTCTTGGGGTTTTCTTCATTTTATCTATTGTTGATGAGGTAAACCTTGGTGATTGAGATTTTCTATCAGTGGGACATATATTAGGACCTATATCTGCTGGTTTTCCTATGTGGGTCGATTACCGATGCACAAGCAATTCTCAAGCTAACTCTCTTTATTAGCACTATCCTTGACCTTGTTTTGGTTAGGTTCTTTGTGTGCAAGTGATGAGTACATCCTGGCCTGGCAAGTTTCTTACGCATGCATTGGATTTGATATCTTGTTTTTCGTATGTGTTTTTAATTGGGAGACTGTGCAGTTGAGATTGTTGTGCAATTTTAGTTAATTGGTTTTGAGTTTTGTATTAAATGGTAATTACTGATGGAATTGGAAGACCTGCAGTTGAGATTGTTGTGCAATTTCAGTTAACTGGTTTTGAGTAAGGACTGGTTCATAACTTATTAAAACTTCTTTACAGGTCTGGCATGTTGCAGAAGCTCCACCAAATGACAAACATG
Organism: Ajuga reptans; assembly: GCA_032274785.1. Lineage (NCBI taxonomy): Eukaryota > Viridiplantae > Streptophyta > Magnoliopsida > Lamiales > Lamiaceae > Ajuga > Ajuga reptans. Next base: position 725,649 of record JAUEKW010000043.1, read on the forward strand.
AGTTCACTTACTTTGCACATAAAATAA
>JAUEKW010000043.1:739823-753890 GCA_032274785.1 Ajuga reptans
AAAATATATAGTATAGTGGGCCACTAATATCTAATTTATATTAGTAAAATATATAGTATATGGACCACTAATATCTAATATCTAATTTAATAATATAAGAAGATACACCTGCCCACTAATAACATAAGAAAGACACACATGTCCCACAAAATACAAGATACACCTGGCAGATTCTAAAATCTGAAATCCCAACAATAATATATTAAAATAGTAAAATACTACCTAACATACACCTAAAAGATACACCTCCAACTTGATAAAAATATCAACTTTACAAAGGATCTAAGGCTCAGGCGGTGAGGAAAAAGAAAAGCGACAAAAAGGCGCCGCCTCATTGAAGTGATGAGCCTTATGCAAGAAGAGGCGATGCAGTTGGAGCCTCGTGCGCCTTGCGCCTTAGGCGCGCCTTTAACAACTATGACTGAAAGGTATTAGTTGTTATGAAGAAAGGTATTATCTTTCAGCATAATACCTAATCTTCAAAACAAATACTCCCTCCGTCCCATAAAAAGAGCCATGTATTAAAACTGGTTTTTGTCCCATAAAAAGAGTCATGTTTGAAAAGTCAAAGTTAGTTATTCATAGAAGTTACTTTGATCCCCTTATAAAATTATGTTAATATTTTGATGCCAATATGATATTGATGAGTTTCACAAATTTTCAAGGGTAGAGCTTACAATCACCCACTTATAAAGAGTTGTACATTGACTAAGTTGACCAAAGATAAAACCTTGTACATCCATCAAACATGACTCTTTTTATAGGACGGAGGGAGTAATAATTTTCAGGATGAACACTAATTTTTTTTTTATGAAGATATATTTTGATCACTTTTCCTGGACCAAAAATGATTTTAAACACAAATGGGCCAAATAACAGCCCGAATAGCTGGAAATAATTCCTCTGTTGGACCTAGCCCAAATTTTCCTGGGCTCAAATCAGGCCCATAACTCCAAACCTATTATTTTTCCCCAAATCATAAACCTCTATCCCTCTCTGTAAGAAAAACATCTGGAGCTTAATTGAAACCCATAATAGAGATGCGAAAATGGCACTGCAACAGATTCTGAAATTTCCGACGTCACGCTTCGTCGCCGCCTCTGTTTCCAGTCGCAGCAACGTCTTCGTCCTCTTCTCTTCTGAATTCTCCAGCTCCCAAAACTTCACTGGTATTATTTTCCTTAACTCCAATATGATACCAAGAAATTCTAATAAACAAATAAGGAAGATGAATACGAATGTCATTCCTTATTTTCATTGCTCATATTCTTCTTTTGGAAATGTTTAATTCAAGTTCTGATTACCTAAATTTCTTATATGTCTGTGTGTAACTCGCACATATATTTACTGTTAACACTTTGTTTCTTTGTGTGTGATGGTTAGGGTTTTGATAATCATGTTGATTTTAATCAGGAAGGTGGGTGAAGGACCCCGTCTATCATACTGTCAGGAGTTTTGCTTCTTCCAGTTCGGAGAAGATTAAAGTTCAGAGAAAGTAATTGGATCTCTATTTTGCTCTTCTGGTGATGTGTACAATAAAGTCTTGCAACCATGATACAATGTAACCATATTGCTTTGCACGTGTTCATTTTTTCAGGAAGAAGAGACTGGATGAAGTGTGTCTCGAAAGATATCAACAATATAGTCGAACATTTATACAGTCGTGGATCATTCAGGGTAGGCTCTCTTTATTTTGGTGTCCAAGAACCATGTGAATTGGTATATTATCCGAATCATCTGTTGGACACAGATCACTAGGAATTTGTTTGAGAGCGTTGATATATTTGTAGCAGACGTTCGTAGTTTCATAGAAAATCTTATAAATAAAGCATCTTAGTCTGTGTGATTTCAGAAGTAAGTTGAAGAACTGATTAGTGATATCATATGTTTTACCATGTGCATGCTGACAATAGTAGTTACTGAATTAATGTCGTCGTAGTCCTTTCTACACTGAAGAATGACTCAAAATCTTACTACTCCCCCCTCCCCACCTAAGTTCAAGAATTTCTCTGTTATCCTCCATTGAATTTGAACATAGAAAAGGTTGTCAATTGTTTTATTCAACACTGTTTTCACCGAAATGGTCTTCTCAATCTTCCTCTTCGTGCTAAATTCCAAATATATGTAATGTGCCATCATTGTTGTAATAATAAATGTATGATTATTAATCATCGGGAATTTTCCAATATCTTTTAGAAACTGAATTTTAGAGAAGCTGACTAATTACACACTGTATTTTGATAACTATGTAGCTGCACCTAGGAATCATCTTGTCTTAATGATTAGGCCGTTGTTTGTTTTTATAAAATTAAGAGGTTTCTATGCTCTGATCAAACTATAGGTATTTGCTTAACAGTTCTTACTGATCCCTTATGAATATATATACACAAAAAACAACATTGTTCCTACTTTACTTGTTTTCAAGCTTTAGAATTTGCAGATTACCTATTCTTTTCGTCTTCATAATGAAATTTTCTATATATTTGATAATTGAAGCCTCTGTTGCTCACTTGCTTCATGGAAAATCCTTTTAACTGCATTTCTGTACTCATTCTCAGGCAAAGTAATTGTCGATGGGAAAGTGGTAAACAAATGTGGAACTCAGATTTCTGATAAAGCTGTTGTAGAGATCAAGGCTGAAGTTCCAAAATATGTATGTAGGTGATTACTCTCTTCAAACGGCTCTTATCTTAATCTTTATTTTATGATCTTCAAGTTGGTCGTTTATCGCGTGGTCTTTGCAATGTACTCATAGAGCTGGACACAAGTTAGAGGCTGCTATAGAACAATTAGAAATTGATGTCACTGGAAAAGTAGCTCTTGATTCCGGGCTCTCTACTGGTGGATTCACTGATTGCTTGCTTCAGTATGGTGCTTCATTCGTCTATGGTGTTGATGTAGGCTACGGACAGGTAAGCTTCATAACTGAAATCTATGGCAAAGAAGCTGCTTGTGCTTATTTACTTCCAATAGATAGAGCTGTTTTATTCCATCATGGGAGGCATGAAAAATTGTCTTGCCCACTCTTTGTTCCTCTCTGCGAGTATTATGTTATATAATCCTGCTGAATTATATGAGATATTTTCAATCTTATATAAAAAAAAAATTGAGATTTTATTAGGATCAAAATTTGTTATTTATATGAAATTCTGAGGCATGCCCTTTCATCAAATGCCTCACTGTCTAGAGATGGTAAATATATCATAAACAAATTCCTACATTTTGATACCATTCATGTGCTATTAGGGCATTTAGAATTACTAAAAACGTGAGTGAATCATGACATGCAAGACTAGCTTCAATTTTCTGGAAAATATCAAATATTTCTTTCATGAGATGGTTAGGGTATAAATGAATTGGTTGTAAGCTGCTTATACAAGTGAAGATAGATCAGAATGTAAGTTTTATGAGTGGGCATAATTGCTCTCAGTGTTGTTCTAAGTTAGTTCAGGATTCTTGTTTCAGGTGGATGAAAAAATACGCCAGCATGATCGTGTAAGTGTTATTGAACGGACAAACTTAAGATATCTTTCTGAACTCCCCCAGAAGGTTGATCTAGTTACTTTGGATCTTTCTTTCATCTCTATATTAACGGTAAGTCACTCGAGATGACATAATTGTGTTCTCGTGTTACCATTTACCTTTCCCGTTGTAAAGAAGCACTCCTTTGTCTTTCATTTCTTGTTTTTAAGTAAAAAGTGCGCCAGCTATATACTTGATCTTGCTATCTCTCATCTTTTTCCGTCACATTTAGTAATTTACAGGCTTTTCCCCGTCTTTTTATGTGAGTTTTTTGGATTTGAAATTCTTTTACCTTTAACTTTGCAGGTCATGCCGGCTGTTATCGGTTTAATGAAGGATGATGCTATGCTAGTTACTCTGATCAAACCTCAATTTGAAGCGCACAGATCACAGGTATGTTGAATTATCACGTTTCCTGCTTAGGCTAATACTTTCTCACACTAGTTTATGACTTTGTTTATCATGTTATCATTCGGATAAATACTTATGGGAGAGTAAGTGGTATTAAGTATCCCAAAAGTTAATAGTAAATTGTATGGCTACGCTAGTTTTCATGCAGATCTTTTATTAAGCGGAAACCCCATTCTGCTCTAGTTCTCAGAGGAGTTCTTTTTAGTTCAAACTTCAACTTCTCTTCCATTTTAGCCAAGAGATTTTCTTTTAGATATATTACCCTTAATAAAGCTAGTATACAAAAAGACAAAAGAATACAAACGGTGAACCCCATTCTTAGCCAACTGTCAAAGATTGTTTTGGACAACGTTGCCCTTGGTATTTAGACATGGTCAAAACACGTACGGAACAATATGTGCTCCACCACGAGTCAATTCAGACCTTCTTTCACGAAGGATCATATTTTGGGAGGCTATGGTGGTCACACTTCACCAGTTAATCTAACCAGAAGTGTTAATCTTGCAAAGTGTATTTTATTGGAGAATCAAAGTTTTATTTCACATTGATTGTCAAAACCAGTGCTAAATCATCCCATTCCGATTCTTTTATCACCATATGCAGATATCCGGATTTGCGTATTATGGTACTATTGTTATTCTTGATAGGTTCCTTCTGATAACTGGCCTCTATCATTTTGGTATATTGTGCTTTAGACCTGAGTTTAGTACTATGAATGATGTCATAAAATACGTGGATGAATGATGTCATAAAATACGTGGTTGAATTTTGATGTTCGCTCAGGTGGGAGGCGGTGGAATTGTCAGAGATCCCTTAGTCCATCAAGAGGTAAGCTTTTTTCTTGCCTTAAAACTGTAGTGAATCCACATGCTGCATTTGTGCAATATTTCTTTGTGTATGAAAGCAAAAGTGTGAACTTTTATGCTTGCTATACTTAATCATACAGAGAACCCTTGCAAACATTCTTCCCAGACGAACCTTTCTTACGCTAAACTGTTTCCATTTTATGTTTGGGATTTCAGGTTGTGGCAAAGATAATAAATGGCGTGCAAGATTTTGGGTTTCAATGCAAAGGGTGGATCGAGTCGCCTCTGAAGGGGGCCGAGGGAAACATAGAGTTCCTGGCTTGCTTTAGCCGGACAGCTATGAAAGATGCAGCTAAGGCAGATATTGCTAAATTATTCAGGGGAATACAAAGCGAGCAACCATTGATATAATGATTGATTTGTATTTTGTATGGCATTTAGTTTCTATAGAAGTGTAGCTTTTTTAAAATTTGCCACCAGAGTTATTAATTATGTTTCGGTTACCGTTTCGAATTTGCCATTGGAATTGTATATTTAGTTCCAAGACATTATTGTGCTCCGTTATGAACTAACGGAGATCATAGCAAGACATATTCAAAAAATTTAAACAGAGCACAATAATGCCTTTCAACAAGCCATATATGAGATAAGGCTACATACCTGGAGGATTCAGCAATTCTAAAAAAGTAAAACATTTGCCCTATTATCCAAACAAACTACAATGAATCACTTCGCACGGTAAGATTCAGCATCTCGAATGGAATTTTAAGACCGAAGACCTGCCCCACTACTGAGAACCATGAAACCATGTATTTTTCGACAGGTATTCGACCTCGAGCAACTGAAATATCACTGCCTAAGAGTAGCTTCATCCATTCACTGGTTCCACAAGGATGCAATGTATACCACGGTCGATTTAATTCGGGGTGCTCCTACAATTAATATCCACCTACGTTTCAGTAGACATAATATATTTACTTACAAAAACAAAATAGAATAAAAAGCCCTGCAATTCTTTTCCAGTAAAGCTGAGCACACTGTGTCCTTAGCTTCTTAATCAAGATTTCATCGAGAATAGATACTGCTGCAAAGGAAAGCTTCAAAACTAGGCCCATAATGGAAGCGGCAAATTGTGAATGCACAATACATATACTAAATTGCGCGTATGCAACCAAGAATTGGCTAAAGCTTATGAATCAATCACAACTAAACATCAAATGATGAACATTATTCTGAGAAAAAATGAATAGGGTGTAACAAAAAAGCAACATGCTTGAGAAACTAACCTCCTGAGTCATAAATGTCCACTTGGATCTAGCTAGCAGTTGTGCTGAGTCGACTGGGATATCCTTTTCAATTTCATCTAACAACAGAGGCCGCCCATCTGCATATTTGCAAGAGTATATTGGTTATGTCCATTGATTTAGCATGTCCCCGGGATCACATATTGATACCAAAAGCAACGTTCATGGCATGGTTTTGATTATTAATGTGATATGCAAAGAAAAACAAACTAAACAAGTTATAGTCCGTTAAATGTGCGTGTATATATGTCCTAGGATGTCTAATTACTAGAATTTGGTCTAGCTAAAATACTTTACAGAAGGTAGCAAATCTCAGGATCTACTGCAGCTCCAGATAAAGCAGAAAGAGACAACATCGAAGAACTAGCAATCTGTCAAGAATGATGCCAAGGCTATATATACACGAGTTTGGCTATAGACTACTACAAAGTTAGCGTATTCTATTCCTTGTACAAAAAGGGACAAGAAACAAGAATCAACTTGCCATTGTGGTAAGCACGAAAATAAAGCACTGGAACCCTATAAGAAGCACTGTAAACGGCATGGAAGTCATATCGATGTTCTCCAGGACCATCGTTGAGAACCTAGCAGGAAAAAGAAACCACAGGACAAATGAATATATTCCCTTTCAGTAGGTTGTGTAATTAAAATAAATTGTTTGAGGGCATAATAAGTGCAAAAGTCAATATACAAAAATTATATCACTGCAAGCCACTAGAGACAGGCGAAGCAACATTTCTAGACATTCTCCATAGATTGAGAAAATAAGTTACAATAAACAGCAGGATGAACATTTTGGTATAGAAGATCCCTTTCCAGCAAACACCTTTCCCTTCAAAATGGCAATAACTACATGTATGATGTTTGCCACTTCATCTAAATTTTCGAATCCCATCAGTCATCTTAGTTTATAAAAAATAAACAGTCGCGGGACACATATCCCATTTACTTCAATTATATCAGCGTATGTATCATAATTCATAGAACAACATTACATAAAGGGAAAAATCCGGAGACAATGCCTTTCACGTTTTTTATTATTGATCAGAATAGTAACAACTATATAAATACAAAACTCTTAAAATACCAATCATTTAGTTAGCTTAAATATGTATCAAGAAGTTTACAATGTTCATCCTGAGAAAACCAAATGAACAGAAATAGGGAAGGCATGCTTACAGCTACAGCAGGATCAACAACCTCATCAACACAATCACTAGAGCATTCTTCTTTCTCTATTAACTCTTCTGTTTGATGATCTTCCTACAAAGTAAAATACCAAAAGGAGATGAGGATGAGATTGTTAATTTTTTACCGAATAATTCAGGAAAATCTTGTTATTTCTTCGCAACGAATAGAGATTCTTCCACAGAGAGAAAAACAAACCTCCGATAATCTGGGGAGAATCACATTCTCGAGGGATAAATATCCCGTCTACGAAAAAATCAGAGGAAAATCAGAATTCAGAAGAATATTTCACGCAATTGATAACAATAACTGATAGGAGAGAGCGCGTTAGAAAATTGACCTGATTATCATGGGAAATCCAGAGCCGTTTTGGAGAAGGAAGCCATGACCATTGAGGAAGAGTTGAGTTGAATTTCCTCCATTGCTCGGAAAAAGTGGAAGCCGCAGCGTAGAATTCAGTAGAAGAAAGAGTACCATCCCAAGATTCCATCATTAAATTTGATCAAATAACAAAAACCCCCCACTAAATTGATTTCGAAAGAGATGAAGACTACTGTTAACTTGCAAGGATTTTGCACTTCGCACCCCCAAAAAAGGAGAGAGAGAGAAAAAAAAAAAAAAAGAATCTTTGGCCAATGGACCCCTAAAAATCAACAAATAACTACTTAACCCCCTGTTTCTTCCATGCCTCCCCCAAGGCCCCAACCAAATAAAAAAATAAAAAATATCCAAAGTTGTTGAAACATGAGTTGCAATTTCATTAGATTTTTTAAAAAAAATTATATTGTACAATTGTGTAGTATCTTTCCACCATAAAGATTTTCCAAAGCAAGTCATTTAACACAACTCCATTCATGTAATAATACCCTCCACCAGTGGGTTTTATATCAACCAAATTTTGAATTTGTATAATAAATAAATAAATAAAGATTTTGCAAACAGGCCATTTAACACAATTTCATTTCACGTCAAATTTCATTTTAATATATCAGAAGAGCCCCTCCTCAATATTTAATGATCAGTCTCTTCAGAGGGCAAGCATTAAGGGGATGTTTATTTCTAACTTACGACGGACATATTTTGAACGTTAAATACCCAATCTATGTTTGTTTTGAAATTTAAACTCAAATTTCTCCATGCAATACAATCTTATCCTATAAAATTTGTTATTACTTAAGATACTACCTACAATATAATATAACATCCGCTAATCATTTTCAGCATTGATTTGACATCTACAGTTCAATCATATCATGTACAATCTCAATTCCAGTATTTAAAGTCAGAATTTTCTCCAACCCACTTACACTTAAACCAAACACCCCCTAAGGAAAATTCATGCACCTCTGAAATGTTTTAGAGGGTACTAGCGACATTTACAGAATCCAGGGGAGGCAAATGCAATTTTCCCCACATTTTGCTTCGAAAAACATTTTAACAATAAAACTTAGCGATTCTTTGTCAAACAAATTATTACATACAAAATTTTCTCTGCTGCCCCCAAATGCCAAACTATACATCTCATCATGTCACAAAATGATCGTAGTAATTAGAAGTTGCAAAGAAACAAGAGCAATCAAATTGGCATCACTCTGGCTTCGATGGAGTTGGCGAAGACGGTGGTTTCAGATCCGGATACTGCACCAACAAAGAGAAATTTTTAGTTGTTTCCAACAAAGATAAGTACACACGGCTGCAGAGTCGGGTATTTACGTACATTTGGGTATGGAGACAGTGGCCTTTGACCACCTGTATTGCCGGAGATGTCGTCATTCTCATCCTGAAGGATTATACCCCCATTCGTCTCAAGTGGTTTTGGTGTCTTCGTCCTCTTCTTCGGATAGACATGTACAGCAGGAGGTAGGAGGGTCTCTTGTATCTCCTGCAATGACAAGAAATCTATCTAGTTGTCTGATCCAAATTGGTCAACACGAAGGGTTACTAGAAAATGTTTGATGCAAATTGCTCAAAACCTAAGAGAATAATAATACAATGACAATCTAAGTATATAGCTGATCTTTCATTTTGAAAAAGTATATTGCTGATCTTAGCAATTCGAAGGAGCCCAGTTACTATCGAGATTATAGCTAGGTATAAGCTTCAGTTTGAAGCCGAGACCAAGGACATATTATAGGATCAGAAGTTATGATATAGAAATCAAAGTTCAACCAGATATCATGAGGGTCGAAACTGTATTATAGTTAAAGGAATGATCCACTTCATAGAACTCGACAACACCCAGTCCAACCCAACTCAAACCTTCTATTCAGTTCCAAGTTTCCCAATATTAATTCAATTCAGTTTGACTCTTGAAGAATTTTCGCTCTATAACCACAAGCCTTATTCAAAAAGTAGCCCATATTTTATTTCAATAAAAAATAAAGCTCAGCTCAAACAAAGATTATTTTTCAGTACGTCACCCGTGATCAAGAGGAATCATTTCTTATCAGCTTTTTAGTATTTATGTAATTAATTTTAGTGGTTTTAAAGAAATCATTTTCAAGAGGAATGGATTCTTATCAGATTTTCAGTATTTATATAATTAACTTTAGTGGTTTCAGAAATCATTTTCAAAATAGAATGAAGTATTATACCATTACTAGTATTATCATGTATATTGAGTTTTGGATATTGTTGATTTAATTTCCAGACAAGATTACACACACTATAGAATTTTATATATTTAATCCGAAACTTTCTTGACTAAGCCCAGATTTATTTTCCAATCGGATTCATTTATTAAAGTCCAAACTTTCATCTAGAACTAAAAGCTTTATGTTTTAATTTATTATCCATAAAACTATCTACTGACCTCCTCTTACGTTTCTTTCTTCCTAACCATCAACACGAAATTGCATCACCATGAACAAGGTTCAATCTGCCAAGAGGATAGTACATATTGAGAGAGTGAGAGGAGAGACAATGAAGTAGGAGAGAAGCAGCTTGTAGTCGCCCTCCCGATCAAGTCTGCCGCCACCAACGGGTCTTCTTCATTGTCATAAGCCAGTCTCGCTGCACGGAATCATGATGTCTCAGTCGCACATTCAGCCATGCCACGTCGCATAGCCACCGCCGTGGATCGTTCCCCATCCCCATCTCTACCAAGCTATCCACCCGATACCAATAGCCAGGGAGTATGTTGTATATATATTATGAATTGAAGAGGATAGAGGTATATAAAGTGATGATAGAGATTGAGAAAATTTAAAAAAGAACTAAACAGATTGTTTGAGTAGTAGTGGGTGTGTGGGGATTGAAGATAGAGAGGATAAAAGGCAGCAACTATGTGATGGAGGATAACAGTAAATGTGACATTATAGTTTTAATAAAAAAAGAAAAAAAAAGAAAAAGAAGGAGAATAGATTGTGGTGAGGTGTGTATTTGAACAATCAATTGTAATAGAAAATACTTACGTGTGTGTTGAACAATAGGAGTAAGTGGAAGGATAGATTGATTCAAGGAGCTGAATAATAGGCGTAGGAAGGGATGGATTGATTCAAGGAACAAAATGGTAGAAATGGTGCTACAGCGCCTATACACGAGGATTTGGAGATGGTGCAAAACTGCAAAAAAAAAGGAAAAAAAAAAAAAAAACAAAACAGAAAACAAAAAGTAATGTGGCTTTGGGTTTGTGTCTTCAAAACCATATTCCAAAATTTTCAATTCATTTTACATTTTGTCTTATAAATTTTCCAGAGTTTCCAGAGCAGTCTGAGAATCCAATCATCAATCAATGAAACCTTGAAACTTCGAAGTCTTTTAAACAATCTAAGTAACCTCAAAGTCTTTTAAACAATCGATGTATCCAATCTTCAATGGATGTAACCTTGAAACTTCGAAGTCTTCCAATCATCAAGTCGCTGGAGAGCTCTATCCAGGTGGCACCTTACCTAGTCCGTAGAGTCGTCCCATCATCTGCTTGATGCTCTACCACCGCTGGACAGCATAATCTACCCAGGTGGCACCCTACCTGGTCCATAGAGGCTCTACCCAGGTGGCACCTTACCTGGTCCGTAGAGCCATCCCCTCGTCTCCTTGATGCTCCACCGCCGCTGGAGAGCTCTACCCAGAGGGCACCTTACCTAGTCCGTAGAGTCGTCCCGTTGTCTGTTTGATGCCCTACCACCGCTGGGGAGCGTAACCTACCCAGGTGGCACCCTACCTAGTCCATAGAGTCGTCCCACTGTCCCTTCCCTTCTTGGAGAGCCAGCTTTACCAGGTCCAGGTGGCACCTTACCCAGTCCGTAGAGCCGTCCTGTCGTCTCCTTGATGCTCCACCGCCACTAGAGAGCTTTACCCAGGTGGCATCTTACCTGGTCCGTAGAGCTGTGAGGTGTCACCTCTGTAGAGTCGTCCCGTCATCTCTTTGATGCTCCACCGGCGCAAGAGAGTTTGCTCTACCCAGGTGGCACTCTACCTGGTCCGTAGAGTTGTCACGTCGTCTTCTTGATGCTCCACTGCCGCTGGAGAGCAGGCCCTACCCAAGTGGCACCTTGCTTGGTCCGTAGAGCCAAGTGGCACCTTGACAGTCCTGCCCTGAAGAGCTTGCTCTACCAAGTGGCACCTTACCTAGTCCGTAGAGTCGTCCAGTCGTTTCCTTGATGCTCCACCGCCGCTGGAGAGTCTGCTCTACCCAGGTGGCACCATACCTGGTCCGTAGAGCCGTCACTGGAGAGCCAAAGCCTGCACTACCCAGGTGGCACCTTACCTGATCAGCAGAGCCGGCCCGTCGTCTTGGCACCTTATTCCGGTCGTTTTCTTGATACTCCAGCGCCGCCGCTGGAGAGCCCTTCCAAAGTGGCACCTTAACTCCGTAGAATCATTCCGTCGTCTTCTTGGTGCTCCACCGCCACCACTGCTGGAGAGCCTGCCCTTCCGAGGTGGCAACTTACTTGGAGGTGGCACCCGTCCCGTTGTCTTCTTGATGCTCCACTGCCGCCACCACCGCCGCCGCCGCAGCTGCCGCTGGAGAGCCTGCACTACCTAGGTGGAACCTTACCTGGAGTGGCTCCCGCCCCGTCGTCTTCTTGAGACCGTGTTTGACCATATGTTTGTATAAATAATTCTTAAGCTTGACAAACTAAACACCACTAAGGTCGTGGCCCCTCTAGTAAAACTTTTTTCCAGGTTCAGGATTTGAAGCAAAAGTGAGACGGATAGATGCCAGATTTGTGTCTACGGAATTTTATGTTTGGGACATGCTAATACTTGGGTGTAAATTCCTGGCTTTCTCAAAATTTTAGTGTACTAAACTTGTTAAATTTAATTGATCTAGTTATGCAACTTAGATTGATTTGTGAAGTTGACTATGATTTTTCTGTGATCATGAAATTAGATAATAATGGAGATTTGGGTGACATGTTTTGAAGTATTAAAGTGTAATGTTTTAATTTTAAATGGGTTTTGACATGTTTTTGAAGTGTTACAATGTTATATCATAATTTTAAATTATAACTGTCAAGATGGTTATTCGAATGATAACTTGTACCTATTTTCACAATTTTAAGAATTTATGCAAAGGTGGTTAATTGATATTATACAAATGTTAGTTCACATAGTTGGTATTCCTTTAAAATCTAAAATCTCACTAACTTGGTATATCATAGTTTATGTACGATGAAATGAAGTTTGAATATTGAATGTATTTTTTGAATTTGAAAGTCATCAAATAATAGGAGCATGTTTAGGATATGTTGCTCAGTTTAATTAATGTTCCACTTCAAATGACTTAGACTTTTATTTTTATACGAGAGTAAAGTGGAATATTGGGAGTGGAAATAGTTGAGTTATGTTATTGATTATAAAGGATCGATGGCACTGCTGAGATATTTCCAAATGAAATCTGGTATGATTTAGGAAAAAATTAGGTGTTTTCTTTCAACTATTTTACTTGATATATTTATTGTATTTTCAAATGCCCTATCAATATCTTAGAAAATCTGGGTTTTTCTTTTTTTTTTAAAAAGAAACGAGATTTTATTGATAATCAGAAAGAACATTACAATGGGATGGGAAGAGGTTTCCCATCTGCAATTTACATGCTTTCTCTCAGCTCTACATAACTATGTTAAGGTCTCTCTGAATATCTGAGATGAAAAACCCCTAAATGTTATCAAAGAAAAGGCAAAATATAATCATTAAAGCAAAAGATAATCATTAAAACTTCCATGTACTCCTTGAATGCAGTTGTAAATTGAGTCTACGTTTACTTTCGAAAGGTTTAATTAGTGAGATAACAAAGGATAACAGATTATCCAGGCATTTTCTATGTTTACTTTGTTAGATTTTTTTTTTACGGGTTATCCATCCAACCTGGCAAAACTAGATAAAATTGAGATAAATTGATGGATAATAATCCACCCACTTCCTCTGAGATAGTGAAACAGTTCTCAGGAGAAGAAATCGAAAGGGCCATTATGCCCTTTGAAAATCAGTGCCACGATTGGAACCTAACCCTAGGTAAAAGAATCTCCTCATTATCCGAAATCTATGTACGTCATAGTAATCCTTGGATAAATATAGTAAATATCCGGAGATTCTAGCATAAAGTAAACATTGGATCTAAAAAATAGTTTCTACCCTAACCTATTGAATTATCTAACTATCTTGGATAATCAAACTATCCTATTTTTCCAAAGTAAACAATGCGCAACGGTTGGGATAGGGTCCTTATGTTGATGGTCGATAACACCAGGATAGGCTGAAATGGTGTTAATTTTCCATAGTTTACTGCCTTGGCTAATGGTAGATAGTCTAACTTATATCTTTGTCCAAAGTTGACTTTGCACAACAAGAATTCGGCTCATCTTCATTTTCCTGCAATAAGGGGGGCGGGG
>JAUEKW010000043.1:781528-796341 GCA_032274785.1 Ajuga reptans
TTTAATAAATTATTTTAATTACTTTAATATTTTTTTAGGTGGAATGGTAATTTATTTTATAAATTTTATTTAATTTTCAGTTTTTTTTTTTTTTTAAATTTACTGATTTTTTCAATTATTTTTATTTTTAATAAATTATTTTAATTACATTAGTATTTTTTAGGTGGAATGGTAATTTATTTTACAAATCTGTTTAATTTTCAGTTTTTTTTTTTTGAATTTACTGATTTTTTATGTTTAATATCTTAAGTTTTTAAATTTTAATTTTTTTTTTAATTTTACTTTTATAATTTTTTCTAAGTTTTTTTTTTCTATTTTTTTCCAATTTTTTGTAGTTTTTTAGGTTATTGAAAATGATGATGTGGCTTCTCTTTTATGATGTGTAAATTATGTAAAAATAAAATAAAGTAACTAATCCAAGTCAGCTTAAATGGCGTGAAAACATTAAAAGTAGCTAGTACGTAACCGGCACATGACGTTTTCTGGCAAAAATTTAAATTTTATGACGAAATGCGTACAATTCAGATAGTTACGGGATATAATTGAAAAAGTAAAAAAATTTGAGACATTTCACCGTGAGGCCATAGTTATGAGACCTATTATAAATTCCCCCCCCTACATATGTAATTTAATATAATCCCATCTCTTTGTCACTTTCTGGAATATTGATCTACTTCACATTTTAATAATATTTTCTTTTCGCTAAAATTTGAAGTTTATTATAAGATACTCGTAACAGAAGTACAAGAAATAGAACATAAGTGAGAACAGAGATTCGCAGAGGAAATCGTCTATTTTTCATTCAACATGTGAGCCCTAATTATAGAAAAAATTACTAAAGCATCGTTGTGTTTCATGCATTGTCGTATTTCTGACACTGTTACACTTATATATCACTTACAAGATGAATAATAATGTAAGGCGTACCCAAAATACATGAATCAGTTTTATGATTTATAACAAAGTTAATATTTTAGTTTAAGAAGGAGATGGAGCCTACATATTTAATTTAATATATAATCCCATCTCTTTGTCACTTTCTGGAATGATCCTACGTCCTTTTTATTTTGCGAAAATAGAGAAGAAAATAAAAGTTAAATAAGAAGTTTGACAAAAAAACAATAATCCCCACGTGAAATGAATTTAAGATATTGGGTTGTCCGCTTTTCCCACCACCTCTATCCATTAGAGGGACCTATATTATATTACTCTTTAAAGTTTTAACAATAAAAAAGAAGAAATTGTGTAAAACATTAATATATAAGGACATCACTCACACTCCCACCACCTATATACTATACAGAAGAAATCAAGGATCTCTCTCTCTCAAATTCAGCTGGAATTCCATATCTTTGCTGCAAAAGGTGTGACATTACCATTTTAATTTGTTTAGTTTTTATTCCCACTACTTTCTCTCTGTCTCTGCAGAAACCCCAGTTTTATTTTTCGACCAAACGACCCACATTTTATTTTTGATTTGTTCTCTCTGCGCAGTTGGTTTATTGTTGATAAATTGGCAATTTCTTCTTCTTCTTGTTGTTGTTTGTCTTCAATTCTTGAGGCCGGGTGACTTCGATTCATGTTAAGCTTTGTATTGTTTTTAGTTAGGGCCCCGTAAAGATTTTCTTTCCCAACTTTCTTTAGAATAATAGACTACTTTCCCATTCATAATTCACTTATTAACTTTTTTTGTCCCATTGTTTCCAATTCCAATATGAATTCATCTGGTTATTGAGAGACAGAGTGAGAGTGTGTGTATGTGTGTGAGAGAGAAAGTGAGTAAAACGTGTAATGTGGCTGGCTGGAGGACAGTTGTGCCTATTAGTCCGTTGTGTCAACGCACTTGTTATGTACGTGGTCGTCACGCTCTTGAATCTGGTTTTAACAGTCTTTTGCTGGTTTGGGCTCCAGAGCAATAAATATCAAGTCAAGCCCACTCAATTATAGATCCAATCCAATCCAGTAGAGAATTTCATGGCCGGCATATGATCTTCCCACCCATGTCATGTGATACATGCTTCATCTTCCATGTCTTTTTTATTCAAAATATCATAGAAAAATGAATTGTCTAAGACAATTGTGACTGAATTGATCATGACATCCAAAGTTGCAGATAATCGACTTTGAGGAAGGTGTTTGTATCGGCACTCGTGTTCATTCGACTTCATAGTAATGGCGTCCAACAATGTAAGAAGCCGAGCTCCATGATTTCGTTTTCCTTTGAACCAATCAAACAGTGTCATCAGTTCACTCATTTGAAGAGGGCTATCTCTTTTTTATGTTCTATTTGTTACATTGTTTCAGGTGAATACAAATAGAATGAAGAGGATGGAATCGAAGAAGTCGCACTCGTGGTGGTGGAATAGCCACATCAGTCCTAAAAACTCCAAGTGGCTGCAAGAAAATCTTGAAGGTGAATTCATTTCTTGATAAAATTTCCTTTGTAATCTTAATTTGCTCTTTTTTTTCTTTGTCAAAATGTAGTTAAATGCAAAGTATTCCTAAAAATAGTATATACTATCATATATAAACAAACAATGGAGGTTCTTAGGAGCAAAAGAAAGGAAAGATATCTGGTTATCATTGCACCTAGTTATGTTGGTCAAGTTTCAGCCACTCTTCTTAAAAAGGAACATACGTCGTAATAACCGTATTCTCGATCATACTTCCTGAAATAAGTGTTATGTTAATGAACCTCTATTGCAAAATCTTGATCAACATAACACTTGGATTGGATCAATTTTCTTGATTTGTAACTCGCGTGTTAATCGATATGTCGACCAAGAAAGTGACGAACAAATTGTTGCTCTCAGAAATGGATCATCGAGTCAAGCAGATGTTGAAGCTCATAGAAGAAGATGCAGATTCGTTCGCCAAGAAGGCCGAAATGTATTATCAGAAGAGGCCCGAGTTGATCAGCCTCGTCGAGGACTTCTACCGAATGTACCGTTCATTGGCCGAACGGTACGATCATGTCACGGGGGAACTCAAGAAGAGCATTCCATCCGATCTCCAATCTCAGAGCTCTGGAATATCGGACGTCGGATCGGAGCCGCCTTCGACTATGCCGTCTCCCGATCGAAGGCCGAGTCACCGTAAACCGGGGCCCCGCGCTCCTGGATTCGATGTTTTTCTTGGCTCGGAATGGTACAACAAAGAAGGGGACGAGTCATCTACGTTGGATTCTGAATCGGAAACGGATGACTTGGGACCGCATGGAAATGACAAGGAACAAGGGTTGCACCAGAGGATTGTTGAGCTCGAGCTCGAGCTTCATGAGGTCAAGGAGAAACTCCAAGAGCGAGAGGATGAGGTCTCCGAAGGCTATTTCAGAAACTACGACGAAGGAAACTTTGAGGGCCCTGATGAAAAGGCCAAGTATGAAGAAGAAATCAGTTTTCTGAAAACTGAGATCGAAAAGTATAAGTCCAGTGGAGAAATAGATGACCCGGTGGTGTTGGATTCACGTGTCTATGCCTCAGAGGCTGAAGTTTCGGATTTGTTGCAGAAAATTCAGATGCTTGAGGACGAGCTTAGAAACGCACAAGAAAAGCTTCATGAGTCCGAAGTGGATGTTACGAGCAAGGGATTGTTTATACAGAAGTTGCAGGATCAGCTAAAATCGGCTCAACACGAGCTTGAGAAAGAGAAAGGAGAGGTTTCAATGCTGCAGGACCGCGTGGTGAGGTACAAGACCAATCTGGCAGAGCGCGATCAAGAAATCAGGGTACTGAAAGAAGCAATATCGAATGCTAACAAGAGCTTATCCGAAGAAAAAGAGCATCTTCAAGGAGAGATAGCTAGATTGTCCAAGGAGAGGACATATCTGGAGGACAACCTAAAAGGGGTGGATGTACGTTGCCAAGTCTTGGAAGAGGAGCTGAGACGAGCCAAGGATGACATGGAGACCACATTTACCTCTCAAATCGAGGAGTTGAAGGCTGAGATAGAGGACAAGACTGCATGCATGGAGGATCTAAAGAAAAACCTCGATGCATTACAGGCAAAATACGATGTTTCGGTGACTGAGAAAGGCGAACTAAATGTCAACGTTTCTGAGCTTTCAACGGAGATCAGTTTCAAGGATGATCGGATTGATCAAATGAGTAGGCATCTTCATCAATTACACATCGAGCATGTTGATCTCATAGCTGCGGCAGAGGGGGCCCGTAAAATGGCACAAGAATTGAGATCGAGAATTAAGGAACTGGAGAAGGAGGTGGAGAAGAAGGAGCAGATTATTGTGCAAGGGGCCGAAGAAAAACGGGAGGCGATAAGACAGCTTTGCTTCTCACTCGAGCATTACCGGAACGGATATCATCGGCTCCGGGAGGTGGTCACTGGCCAGAAGGCGGTGATGGCTACTTGAGATACTCTGCTTCTGTTCTAAGATCTCCAGTTTTTTGTTTTAAATTTTAGTTTTTTTTTTGGTGGCGGTTTTCTATTGGAGTATATGCCTAGTAGTTGAGACCTGATTTTATCTTTAATGGGTTGTGCAATTGCTAGCTTTCAGAAAATAATAAAATGCAACTTTGTAGGTTTGGCCTAATTGCATGGTACTGTTTTTTTCTTTTCTTTTTAGATGTGAAATGTGAGAGAATGCAATACTCCATTTCTGGATATCTGCTATGCTGTAGAATAGGAAATTGACAATGGGTGGGGTGTACCGTGTACATTAGTGATGTGTACATAATAAAATAAAAAAATTATATTTTTGTGAAACACGACTCTTATTTTGAACATAGTAAGTAGTAGAGGAAAACAAGTGTTCCCAAGAGCTCGGCAAGAAAGTGAAACCAATGAAAGTGCAAAATGTAAAATGTAAAGCGTAAAGCACTCTACTTCTGATCCAACAACTAGTAGATTGTATTTGCTCATATGAAATAACCTGTTACATTAACATGTTTAATCTTATGTTTCACTATGTTCACCAAACGACACGTGTTATATGATGTCATTAACTAATATGAGTCGTGCATTAAATATAGTGTAATAGAAGATAAAACACCTAGTGTAACAGAGGATCCAGATTAGTACTTGCTGGCAGTAACCGTTCTAAAGAAAGAAGACTAGAGTCTTGCCTTATTTACAGGCGTAAATTATCATTCCAATTCTAAAAAAAACACTACATCTGTCATCTAAACAATTGGTTACAGCAGGGTAAAACTGTAAAAGAAACTAGGAAAGCCAAAAACGTCAATTTACAAGAAGATTTAACTCCCTACCATAACTTGAACAAGGAGAAGAAACAAGTGTCTCTTCCTTTCCGTGAAATTGATGGTCGAAAAGGACCACCGCCAGAAAACAATAAATGAAGGATTACGAAGATTACTAACGGAAGCACTATCAGTCATCCCAGGCATCATCAGCGGAACCCTCTTTTCTGCTTGCTGCTGCTGGCACAATCATGTGCCGATACTTGTCTTCCACATTTATTGCATTGGTCCCCACCGATGGGAGCTTTGACAGCGTAAACTTTGCTTCTTTTTGAGCAGCTATTGCTTCCTTCTCCTTCCTTCTGGCAGTCTAATTCATCGCAAAAACATGTTTAGAACTTAGAGAAGCACAAATTATAAAAACTACCCTTGAGGTGATTCACATTATTGCCCCCTTAACAGATGCAGTTTGTCTCAAAAAATTACAAAACTAGTCCTGTAACAATTGCTAATTGCAATTTGAGACCCATGCAATTGTAAAATTCTCTGTTAAGTCCCTTAATAATTTAAATTTCGCGGATTTGGTCCTAATTTTGGGGGAAATGGGAATTTAGCACATGCTTCTCATGTAAGTCATCCGCGCTCAGTTCCCAGCCCAACTGATATGCCTCTAACATGGTGCTGCAATTATAAATAACTAGACACGTCATAGAAAAAGAAAGAAAAAGACCATATCATAATTGTAGTGCCATCGGTAACTCAGGTGATGCATGTGTCAAATTCCGGCCACACTCCCAATTTCCCCCAAATTTAGGATCAAATTGTTAAGGACCTAATTGAGAAGAATTCTAAATTACATGGGACTGAAATTGTAAGTGATCAATTGTTACAAGACTAGTTTTGCAATTTTTTCCTGTTTTGTCAAAAAATAAAAAGAAAAAAGAAAAGAAAAGAGAGAGAGAGAGAGAGAGAGAGAGAAGTCACGGTCACATTTGGATGTTTTGAAACAGAGTGGGGTTTGTTTGTAGCTAGGTTAGACCTATTGGTAGTTTTTTCTAATTTTATTCTTAAAGAGAAAAAAGTTGCAGATGCAAAGAAATGATAGAACATACCTTTCCCGTCGCAAAGGATAAAGTATTACCAGACTCAACATCTTGAATTGCTTTCTTTATTTGTGCTACAAGATACTGCAACCCCAATGCTCAACGATCAGAAAATAACAAACAAACATAAAGAAGAAGCATTTGATGAGGCAACAGACGGAAATTCTGGGACTACCATGTCACGATCAGTGTAAAATGATGTAGCTTGGCCTGTTGATCCTGCACGACCAGTCCTTCCGATCCGGTGCACATAATCCTCCATGGTCTGAGTTTCACAACCCCGAAATAGAAAAATCAGACTTTGCAGGTTTCTAGATGTAAAATTTCAAGCATCTTACAAATGAGAAAATTTGTTGTCAATCAGTTTGGCTAATTTTAATTTTGCAACTACCATTGGTGGGTCAATTGTTAAAATATGTAAGACAAAGAAACTCAGCATAGATGACTTTTAGAAGATAAGCTTATGGAATTTATTGTGGATAAGAGCCGTTTAAACATCACCAGGATGCACAATTTTAGCACTAATTCCCTGAACAAGCTGGCAGATTACCTTAGGAAGATCCAAATTGATGACATGAGTGACACCAGTGACGTCTAATCCCCGTGATGCAACATCTGTGGCAACCTGCACATGAAGAACAAAAAGATTTATATAATTCGGCCTGAAAAATATTCATTATAATCATGTAAAAGGTTAAAACATAGGAAAGGTGCTGTTGAATTAGGTGAGAATTTGAAGCATCACAAGAAATACAAGAAATGCTCATCTAATTTCATTTTAATTAAGGTGTAAACGAGACTCTCATCGTTTGAATTGCAAAAAGGATAAATGCAGTCACGACACTCGGAGGTTGTTTAGTGTGAGAAAAATTACGAGGCAGAGAATGGCTTTGCGCTGATTCTCACAAAGGAAGGTGTTTCTCAGCAAAAGGGAAACTGAAGAAATTCATGAAACAAAACAAGATGCAAAACTGACCAAGACAAGATTATAAGACGATCAACATATAGAAATTATAACGGCAGGTCCTACACATACCAGTACCCTGGTAGGACCCTGTCTAAAATCATGGAGAGCAGCCTCTCTCTCACTTTGACTACGACCACCATGAAGAGCAGCTGCTAGCAGACCTTGCTGCGTCAAGGCTTCCGCAACTTCATCACATCTGTTCTGAAATATCATATCCACATGCAACATTTTGAGCACCGCATAGTAAATAACTGGAAGATAAGGATAGGGTGGGGTGGGGTGGGGTGGGGTGAAGGTGAGCAGACTTGCAGCAGAGAAAGTCAACTTAAACAAATAAACGCGAATAACACGCGTTATTATCGTATTGTATGCGACTTATTAAAACAAACGCGTATTGAAAGGGATTTTCACGGCTTACAATAAACTCGCGTTTTACACGCGAGATTTTCAATTATTCGGCCTTTTTTTGTTACAAAGAAGGTGAGTATTTGCACAAGTGCTAAGATCAGATGATGGAATCATAAAAATGGATTAAGAAAACATAGTACACTCTTTTCTTCTCAACAATAAAAATTACTCAATTTGTTTAATTTCTGACCAACTTTAACAGCAATTTTCTTTAAATGTTAAACAATTACCAAGCAAGAACTATAAAGGTTAGCAATCAAGATTATTAATGGTTCTGGCAGCCTGACCATGATACTTTTGTAATATGATGGAAATATAAATAAATTTAGTTCAGAGTCTTATTGATTAGGCATAAATACCCTAAATATCAACCTCGCCCTACTTTAATGTCATGCACCCTCACTGAACTAGACAAAACTAATCATCACTTTCTAAGATAGTTGACTTTCCTCGGGAATTGAAGAATAACTTTAGCAATTGCTCAATTACACATTCAAAACCCCAATACCAACTCATTAACAAGACTATTATTGATATAAAATTTTATATGAGAACGAGCCATGTCCAAAAAGGTCATGTCGGACGAGCTCTGATGTATAGCTGTATTAGATAAATCGTGTTGGGTAATACCAAGCAGATTGGTTGGCCAGGCCATCAACTTCGTAAACCTATCTCACAGCCCAACTGAAAGTCAAGAAATAATCTGCATCTTTCGTAAGAACAATTTTTGTTGCCAGATGCATAAGGCCAAGAAATGATCAGGCCATTTTTTAAATGAGAAACAAAATCAGCTATCACACATTTGATAATGTTTCTATTTTGTAAGCAACAGGAAACAAATTCACAGAAGGTGAAAACTCTTATTCATTCTCTGCATCGTTAATAGTTCAGTGGAAGTTCATTACTCATTTTCAATCCCTCCTCATGTCTATGTTGTTAGGGAAATCAACAGGGAATTACAGAATCACTAAGAAATTGCAAATGTGGAAGTGTCAATACATCATTCACCATCTCTTGGACCTCATTTGTTAAGAAATGTAATTAATACAGCTCTGAGCATATAAGGGAGTCGAGATTAAATCAGAAATAGAACACCTTTAAAGATAGAGTTTATGAACATGCCACTGCAACATGATGACGGAACAGAAAGGGTAATGTTAATTGCATGTGAGCTTTGGTTGCTGTACCTTCCTTTCCACAAATACAATGGTCAAGGGGATTGAATGGCTCTTTTCAGATTGAGCAGCTGCCTCAACAAGCATATCTAGCAACCTGTCAATCTTCATACCAAACAACTGTTAACGTGTTGAATCCTAAGAATATCCAGCAAAAAAGTCTAAAATCTCATATGGATCAGTAATATGCTTTGTCCAAATGAGACAATCAACTCGCAAGCGAGCCAAACACCTGATTTGAAAAGTAAAATACTCAGCAATGAGCCAAATGATATCCCATGGAAATACATGAATTCACTGAAAAGCCAAGTACTAATGATATTTGAACTTTTCTTTTTTTATAGGAATCGAAAGCTTTTATTAGAAAGAGAGAATACAATTTACAAAAGAGTGAGAGAGAGAGAGGGGGAAAGGGAGAAGACACCAAGGAATGACTAATGAGGGATCCCTACGGGAGAATATGTCTAAAAGACTCTACTCCAACTCCGACCAATATCTGATCCATGAAAGGTTCCAAAGTCTTTGTGGGATGAAATCCACCAAGCAACTCTGAATTTAAGCCTATCCCACACTTCATATATGGGTTCTTCACAGTCTTCAAAGATCCTCTTGTTTCTCTCCAGCCACACGGACCAACACAAAGCTTGCACAGTAACTCTCCATAAATTGGTCTCTTTTACTAATGTGACAACCAGGATTTCATGAAAAAAGTCCAGTAGCATTTTGACGCAGAATCCATGTAGAATCCAGTTCAGACATAACTCTGTTCCAAAGGGAAAGAGAGAATGGGCATTGTAGAAACAAGTGGTTCAAGTTTTCATGATTTCTGCATAAAACACACCAGTTGGGGGAGAGGATAACATTTCAGAATATCTTTTTGGATTATATCACAGGCCGATAGTTTTCTCAACACTATCAACCAAGCAAAAACTCGAATTTTTTAAGGGGATGGTGTTCTGCATATTGGTTTGAACCACTAAAGTTAGGGATGGTGTCGCTTGGGAAGAATGAGTGAAGAAAGAATTCCAAGGAAACACCCCAGGAGGGTCCAAATTCCATTTTATAACGTCTTCCCATCCCATACTATTCCTACCAGCACCTGTACTTTAGCGGCTTGAAGAAAGTCTGGGTACACTCTAGAAACAAACTTCCAGAGGCTTCTAAAACTAGTTCGCAATTGCAAGACCCGCATCCCATCCATTTTGGTGCATCACGTATTTGCTTTTTATGACTTTTCCCAAAGTGAATCTTTTTCGTTTTGAAATCTCCACCACCACTTACCCAATAAAGTTATTTTTCTTCCAAATGTTGCCTATGCCCAGCCCTCCCATTTCTTTAGGCCTGGACACCATCTCCCAGGACCCATACTTTAGTGGCTACCGATATTTGAACTCAAACATTCATTTCATAATATATCCTGAAGTCCCTTCACAAAATCCCTCTCTAAGTCTGATAAGAGACCACACTTATACATTTGAAATTATATGGAGTTTATGCTTGTAAACTTATTGGATTAAAAGCCTCAGATAAGAAGTCAATTTTTTTATTTGAAGACCTGAAGGCTGAAGCAATCTGGTTTACATGTATCATACAAAAGAAAGAGATTCACCACTGAATTATCACTACAACAGTCTATGGCCAATACTAGCATTATATGCAACTGAGGGAATATAATGTGGCTCAACATGTAACGTATATATGATGAATATCAATCATAAGTGGTTGTCTACCGTTAAGCATACTGCATTCTGTAATGGTTCTACATCATTTCAGAGTTATGCAATAGAGGCTCTAAGTATATAACTTCCATCATTAGGTAGACTTGACTTCGCATGTAACAAGAGAGAGACGTATACTAACTGCTACATAGACGCACAGCCTAAATTTCTACCAACAATCTGCAGAGGGTTCTCAATAAGTAAATGTTCTCCACTGCTTTAGCTTATTTGTGCTTACACTGATTGGTCACCACATAACTAGATTCTTATAGGTAAGATAGCTTGAGCTAAGTGATAAGTAGCAGTATAGCACCTAAAGAAAAAGAAAAGGAGGCAGAATGAAGAGAAACAACAGATAACAAAAAAGAGAAATTACTTTTTGCGTGTAGCATGAATACACGCATCATTATTTGAGTGCAAAACTGAAGCATACCTTCTAAGAGACATTAGCATGAATACATTTTTCATCATTTGAATGCAAAAGTGAAGCATACCTTCTCATCTTCTGGTACCTTCTCCAAAACTTGGGATACGCTTGCTGTAGGGCTACTAACTTTTCCCACTTTTACGCGCACTGGGTTCGTTAAGTATTCCTGATATTTGCATATAAGAAGGGCCACAATCATCTCTCAGCTGGAAGAATTTTATTTTTGTTTTGTACTTAATATAATAATAATGCTGCACTAATCAAGATTTCAGAATGCTATACAAGGAAAGAGTCAACATGTCAAACATATCCACATTAATATAGGACCAGCGCGATCAATCTTGTCGTCTCCACAAGGATCTAACCTGTGCTAACTCTTCAATCTCCACCGGCATAGTAGCACTGAATAGCAGTGTTTGATGCTTTGCATGAAGATTTTGCATCACCTGCAAAAATAGAATTACACATAGATCAAAACCAATTTCGGCTTCCAGTATACAGCTTAAATTTTACGACCCATCAAAGCACAAATTAAATTCTACAAATTCCCCCATCGGAGACAATATACAATGTGCACTAGTTAGGCCCAGCAACAGGATATATCAGAACAATTTTAAAAATAAATAGTAAATAATAAAATAAAATCAGATGTTTTTAATCTTCTTTTCCCACTTTTCCTGGTTCGTAATAATGGTGATGTAAGTACATGATAAGATGTAGCTAGTAGAGTTCAAGCTGTCAGCCCAAAACAAATATTTTATACTGACCCCGGGATTTAATTAAGCTTCAGTATAAACCAGTAAACAGATTATATCAATTATTGTAAAAATATACATGAGTCAGATATATACAACCAATATATCACTGATAATGATGATTTGATAACAGTCAGCCTGGTGTAACAATGAATAAGAAACATGAAAGACTCGTGGATATCAGTAAAAATTTGTGGAAGATTCATTGACATAAACCAAAGTAAAGCAAAACCTATGGACCCAAGGGGGGGAGAAAGAAACTAGAAAGGTTGACGCGGGAGGGGGGAATGAAGCACTAAAGACTTTGTACCTCTCTTATCTGAGGTTCAAATCCCATGTCAAGCATCCGGTCAGCTTCATCCAAAACAACAAATGATATCCTTGATAATGAAGTATTTCCTTGTTGCAGATGGTCAATGAATCTCCCAGGAGTAGCAACCACTACACTCACCCCTGCTCGCAGCTCAGACCTCTGTAAGTCATTAATAGAAGGAAATCAGAATGACATGCAAATCAAATTATATGTGTACTATAAAACGAAGAATGAGTTGCCTAGCACTAACTAACAAATTTCTCAATAACATGACCTGCTCAGAAATGTTAGTACCACCCACAACAATTGCAGTTTTGAACGAGTCCAAAGATCGACTGAAGGCCTTCACCTGAATATACAGTATATGATGAAACAAGATAGAATCAAATACAAAACAAGATGCACCAATTTTATCGCAAAAATTCATTGTCCCTACTTCACAAGTTATATGACTAGGGTATGCTAGAGGCAGAAAAGCTTATTTGGTGATCCAAATCTATATTAAAAAATCCTGCTGCTATGAACAAATATTGGGAAGCAATCTACAAGGAGAATCAGGAAAAAAGATTCTCAATTTAACATTCATCGCATCAAAGGTAAGTGATTTACTTCTGGAGGAGGGGGGAGTAGCTGCAATATAACCGACACTACTATATGCATATCTCAGTCTAAAGAACATAATCTCAGTCTTACTTCTTTCTCTATTTGTTGAGCAAGCTCTCTAGTTGGGGCTAAAACTAATGCCAAAGGTCCATCTCCACGCCAAACAGGAGGCTGGGCCAGGCAGTGCTGCAAAAAGTGGATATTAAATATATAGATTAGGAAGCCAACAACTACGAAATCAATTACTACATAAACTGGGGAAATACAAAAGTAATCACGGGTAAAATATGACCATATATACCTGTATCATAGGTATAGTAAATGCAGCTGTTTTGCCACTGCCAGTTTCTGCACAACCCAAAAGATCTCTTCCACTTAGAGCAACTGGCATGGCCTGAGCTTGGATTGAAGTAGGTGTAGTATATCCATGAAATGCAATATCCTTCATGAGACTTGGGTGTAAATTCTGCATAGATAAAAGGTGAAGAGAAACAGTCCAGTATACTCCCCCAAACAAACAACAGCTTAGACAGAGAGGAGAGAATATAAATATGTGCGTCTGTTAAGGTTTTTTTTTTTTTTTTTATAAGAAGCGAAACTTTTATTAATAAAATGGATAATTATACCTAATAATTCTTACCATATCAGTAAATGATTCAATCGGCGCTGGTGCAGGTTCTGAATCTTGTGGAACTGTAGCTTCAACATTGAGCCTTGAACGGACCTCTTCAACCTGAGCATACAATTGCATATTACCAACCAATAAATCTGAGCCCATTGTCTCAGCCAAAAACCAGCTTAGTCACCAGTAACTCTACCATGACATGATACAAAAGGTAAAAGTTGCTCCGCAGTCAATTCCACACACACCATTTGGACCCACCATTTAGTGAGGAAATCAACCAGAACACTCAAAGCCATTGAAACCTGAAGATAATTGTGTTCTTCTTTGGATATAATAAGTATTGTTCTTACTATAATTTTTTTTAAAAAAAAAGGAATATCAAATGATAGATTTCTCGTTTTGAATCATCTACAAATGAAAGCATTTCCCTGTTTCCCTTGGACATCAAGCTCATTAATCGGTAGTGAAATTCAAGGTCCACAGACATATTTTTCTGAAGCAACACTACCACTGTGACTGACAGTGTCGCTTTCCGTCATAATAAATTGTGTAATCGATGAACGACAAGGTTAAAGTTATAGACTCTACAAATAAAGCCAAGCATCAGTTCAGTAAAAACAGAATCGGCACGCAGTGCATTCGTAATAGTTCCTCAATAACCACCATTGGTTATCAAAAATACGAAAAAATTAAGAAAGTTTATAGTGTCTAAATTCCTAAAATATAACTAGTTCAGTAGCTCTTAGCTCAAAAATCATACGGTACGGAAAAATAAAATGCAGTCAGTAGTCTAACCTGTTCCGGTTTGAGCCGGATAACACGTTCGGACGGCTCCCACTGAGGAACGATTGGCTCCGGCACTGACGAAACATAATTTCCGGAGCTCCGACCACCCGCATTGGACAAATTAATCGAGTTACCATTGTTATGGTTGTTTCTAGTGGAAGTGAATTGTGAATAAGAACCGTTGAGCTGCTGCTTGTGGAAGTAATCGGTAATACCGTTGACAGAGTTTGTGGCGGCGGCGGAAGAATTTCTCAGGTGAGGAGGAACATACGACATCGCTTGTTGATTTCGCGGGGGGATAGGAGGATGAGTATGTTTGCTGAAGGAAGCTATTCGAGAGTGTGACTGTGAAAAGTCCGAAAACGCCCAAAATGGGTAATAGACTCATGCGTTTCCCTTTTGCTTATGATTTGAGATATGGGCCTTCAGATGTATATGGGCTTTATTCAAATTGGGCCAGGAACATTTGACTTCTTCCTACAAAAAATATATGGCAAAAACTTGTGTGCACCAAGTGCACACAAGCCTTATGGTGCACCCAGATTTTTAATACATGTAATTAAAGCGCCATGTTATGACATACATGCGTTGGTGGTCTAGCGGTTAGTAACTTGTTGACCAACCTAGAGGTCGTGGGTTTGAAGTTAGCCTATGCCAAATATTTTTTGTTATTTTTGTCACTGCCGTTTTCTGCCGTTTTAATATTTTAATATTCAATTCATTAATAATTAAATAAAAATTAATTAATTCAATAATGGGAAAAGTAATTATTGATAT
>JAUEKW010000043.1:805821-823561 GCA_032274785.1 Ajuga reptans
TTTGTGAAGATACTTTATCACAGTGTTCGTTTATTATCGAATTGGTAATTCTCATGAATTTTCATTATCATGAAATATACAATTTATCGAGTTTAATCAAACTCGTAGGCAAAATAATGATCCATTCTCATATAACAATAAAAATAAACTAATTTACAATTTCTAATTTAAAAAAAATCTCTAAGAGCATAGTGAACATTTCAAGTCATAACTTTCAATTTCATGAGAACATATTAAACAAACTAGACATGTGTCCTCATCCAAACCAATTAAGTCATGCAAAATTTCATAATTACCAATATTCTATGTACCGTCAGATGCACATATAACTTATAACTCATAGCAGAATCATATACACATGTTGATTCTCATGCTGATATTAGATCAAAATACTTTAAATCATCAAGCATACAAGGACTTGCGTCGCAAGCTACACATTACATCATTTAATTCATTAAATAGGGTGATCCGAATTACCTTGCAGGAAAGACACGATTCTTTCCTAGGGCAAACTTCAAAACTTTACAAGGAATGAGAAACCACATTCGAGTTGTGGCGCGAGAAAACAACATTCGCAGACTTTGACGAAAAGTGCTCTCTCACAACCTTGACTACCTTCTGTGGCTTAGTTTTCTTGTGCTCTTGCAGGAAAGATACAATTTTTTTCTATGGCACTTCTCAAACTTCGCAGAGGAAATTTGACAAATTTTGGAACTACTGTCTTCCAATCCAATCTCCATAATTGTGCTCGGATATTTCAATAAATTTATACAAAGAAAAATAATTAAGCATTATATTATGAAACAAAATCATAATTTTATATATTTAAACAGAACATCCGAAAACATATGAGCATATATATTTTACGTTGTAAGTGAAACTGGAAATCTCAATTATATTTAACAACATAAACACATATGTACATACATTTATACGAGATCATGTAAATATTATACGATGAAATAAAAATATTATATATTACATCCCGAAACGTATGAACACATATATGATATATATTTCTAACCAGTATGCCTTTGCACGCAAACCTATGATTCAATTTGTGATGAACTCATATGCCAAATAATTGAGCTCTATACTAGTGGCACGTATCATGGTGATTCAGAATATGCTAATTTTCTAATTAATGTGCAAAATGTCAGAAAAATTATTGAAAGAACCTGGATATCCAATCAGCTTCGGATGGATTGGTGGACAGAGGAGGCTTCAATTAAGTGTATCGATTGATTTCTATCGAAGACGGTAAATTATCAATCGTGGTATTCTTCTTATGAAATTTAATCGGGTTCTTCTTCTCGTTTTGGTAGAGGTTCGTGCTGATAACTTGTTGAAGTAAAATGATAAAAGTAAGGAGAAGAAGTGAGAAGAAGGAAATAGGCGTGAAAGCGGCATCTTATTATTCCATAGGAGATCTCTTTATATAGATACAAACTAGGGTTTAGGAATACATGAAATATAGTAAAATACTTAAATTGCCCCTCAATCAATTACTTTTGACGAAGGCATACTAATTGTGTTTTTCCTTCAACAGTTTTAATATTTATTATGACAAAACGTTTTTTTAATTTTTTTTTTCGATAATAATTTTCTGTAATAATAAATTTTCAGTATTTAACATAATTAATTAATTTATATAAAATATGTATGTTAAATTATTTAGGGTAATATTTAAATTTATACAAAATAACTAATTACAACAAACAACACATCACCAATCAAACCTTACAAACTATCATCAATCAATCACAATTCCCAATACTACTTTAATCATTACACCAATCATTAATTAACAACCACTTACAAACATCACATCTTCTTTTACAATTATATATAATTTCCCAACCCACAAACTCTTCCTCAGCTACCCAATCAAACACAACATTTTACCTCCCTCAGCTACTTTGCTCAGCAGGTTTGTCTCAGTCAACAGTGTCTCAACGACATCCAAACACATCCAAACACAGCCATAGTGAGAAAGTAAAACATAAAAGAAATCCTCTAAAAAAACAAAAAAGAAAAAAAGAAGAAAATAAAAAAGGTATTTTTTTAATAATTAAAGAAAATAAAAAGGTTCAAAAAAGAAAAGAAATACACCATGAGCGTATCATCCCCAATTCCATTCGCCACCCGCCTATGTATTAGCACCAGCAATCGCCGCTACAGATACTCATTCAAATATTCTGCTCTCACTAATTTCCCTAAATTCAATTGCTCTTCATCCCTCTCTCCTCCGCTTCTTCTACCAATGGCGGTCGGCAGCTGCACTATATCGTCCGACGACGTCGTCGTGAGGTCCCCCACTGACCGCCGTCTCTACAGATTCATACAGCTGGCTAACGGCCTCTGCGTTTTACTAGTTCACGACCCTGAGATTTACTCAGACGAACCTTCTGGAGACCCGAAGACCGATAATAGCGAAGATGAAGATGAGGATGAAGATGAAGAAGACGAAGAGGACTCTGAAGAAGAAGACAGTGGTGAGGACGACGACGAGGAAGAAGATGAAGAAATAAACAAACCGAAAGGCTCTGCGCAGAAGAAGGTCAATCCATTTAGCAACTGGATGCGATAATTTAGAATTTACAATGTTGGATATTTATTCATTGAGTTCTGTTGAGTGACATGAGTTGTCTAACGGCATTGTTGCTTATCGAGGATGGTGGTTTTTTGTTCTTTGGTTGTGTTTTGCAGGCGGCTGCAGCAATGTGTGTTGGAATGGGAAGTTTTGCTGATCCTGATGAAGCACAGGGCCTGGCACACTTTTTAGGTTTTTCAAGTTTTACTTTGAGTACCAGTTCACTATGCGATTGATTAGATTAGATATATTGATTTCTATTGGGGAAGATAGATGCTTAACTAAAAAGAAAAGGATTTCAAGTCGGGCCACGTATTAATAGCAGTGAAACCTTACAACTGAAATTTTAGCATGCGCTGTAAAGCTGATCTAGAATAAGGTGAAAAAGAAGCAGTTTCGTGTATATATTATCCCGACAAATTGTCATATTAAGTTGGAGGGAATATCATTGCTGATTTTAAATTTCAGAGGTCTTCAGAGGCCTTTTTCTTGAAGTAGCTTTAGGATCAAAGCGGATCAGAGGGCAAGAAGAAGTTAAAGCATGTAAAATGCTAAAAATTAGATGCAGTACCTATCTGTTTTTCTTGTGTCCATGATTTTCTGATTGATTATCGGACAAAGTAACACAGGAACTGTTTGGTTATATGATTTCTCCTAATTTAAAAAGGAATCTTGCATCCAGTCGTTCCTTGTAACTGGATCTCCCATTGACCAGATATAATTCTAATTAATGAGAGCAGACAATGCACTATCTTCCTGCTAAATGAAAACTTTCACTGGAAAGTTGTGATTGTTTGCAGAAGGAAGCAAATCTATAGTTATTCTTAAAGTGTTTATTTTCATTGCATGAAGTGGGAGCATACTTTTTCTTTATACAGGATGACAGAATCTTAAAGTGGTGCATGCTGTTAAAATTGCTAAATTTTATTTCTTAGATGCTCTAATGTTTTCCTTGGAAAAGTCAAGCATGGCATGAGTAAAGCAATATCGTAATACATCTTGTTAGTTTAATTATGTGGCTAAAAGCTCGTTCTGAAGGGTGCTTCTTGAGTATATTATGTCTTGGCTGAGCAGAGCTAGAATGGCAAATGACACACGACTTATTTCATGCATTCTATTGCAGAGCACATGCTTTTCATGGGGAGTACTGATTTCCCAGATGAAAATGAGGTTTGTGAGTTAATTTTGCTCCTTCTTGTGAGTTTACATAATTTACTTAGGCTATTGGTACTCTGAAGGCTACTGGAAGAAGTGTTGGATAACAAGTCACAAAAAATTTAGGGGTTTTTTCAACAACCTCCTTTAGACAGAAAGCTTTCTGTCTAAAGATAGGGCTACTTTATTAGAGTTTAGGGCTACTGTATTAGAGTTAAACGACCTCCTTTAGACAGAGCTTTTCTTCCACCCTGACAGCTTCTTTAAAATTCCTGCAATCACTGGCTCCCAAAACGAGACCTTTAATGGATTCCCTCCCAGTGGAACTCCCAGATACTTAATAGGCCAAACTTCCATAATGCAGCCTACAGAATCTGCCGCCTACTTAATCCTCTCTTGTTCCATATTGATTCCGATCAGTGAGCACTTTTCCAGGTTAATTTTTAACCCGGACAATCTTTTGCAAAGATTGAAGTATGAGTTAGTAGATATTTTTGGATATCACCTTGAGATGCTTTACCCAGTTGTACAATATAACTTCCTTCGATTATGAACAATAACAGAACTTTAATATGCATTTTCAAGATGAGACACGATCTCGACATATCAGCCCACCATCAATCGTTCTTGAAGGAAATCTTCTGAAAGAATCATAAAGATAGAAACTATGGAATTGGAAACTTAGTCAAAGGGGCCTGAATATAATGGTGTCTTATATTTGAAGCATAGTTATTTTGTTTCTGGAACTCCTTTTGTTGAATACTTGTGCTTTGTACAATCAAATGTGATATTAGATCTCTTTTTAAGTGCTCAATATAGAAACTTGGCTTCCAGTATTGACTCTTTTCTTTTCTAGTATGACAGTTACTTGTCTAAGCATGGAGGCTCGTCAAATGCATATACAGAAACAGAGCATACCTGCTACCATTTTGAGGTTAAGAGGGAGTTTCTCAAGGGTGCTTTGACAAGGTATGATTAAGGGTTCCTTGGCATTAGTACAATAATTATGCACTTTCATCCAACAAGCCACATGGCCATCTATATGTAGTAGATCAAATAAATCATTGATCTCATACGTTTTATTATTTCTCCAGCATTTATTCATTAAAGCCTAAAGTTCTTAAAATAGAGAATGTCTTGTGGTTCCATTTATTTGCTTCAGGTTTTCTCACTCAAATTTTAATTTTGTTGAACGTTTTATAGCCCCTTGAAAGAGTAGTGCATGAGAAATAACTCAATTTTCTTTTAAGCTTTTATATTAGTATTGAGTTTCAGATGTCAATATGATGTGATCTAGTCATCAGCGTACTTCGCCTATCCTTTCATTTGTGTTTTTTTGTTACTCCATTTCAGTGTGATATGTTTTTGGCTTACAATTTCTTGATTCATTTCTCACATTCTTAGTCTCATGTTGTGCATGCCATACTTATTAATCATCCACATTCACATTTGCCAAATATCTCCGAGGACCCCAAGAAATTCTGTTTGCAAAAAAAAAAAAAAAAAAGAAGTTCCTTCAAGTTCTTTGTGCCTTTTCTCCTTTATGCTATTTCAAGGAATATGACGTGCACTGGGATTGGCTTGTATCTATTGCCTTTATATACATCTAGTTTTCAGTCTACTCCTGATGACTGTAATTGGAACATTTACAACTTCTAAGTTCTTCATGTTTAGCTTTAATGAAGGAGTATTTCATTGGTTTTATCTGAATAGTAAGACTGGATACTTAAATATATAATTTATTGTGTTTCCCTGAGGGCAATTTTTGTGTCAACCAACTGTGTAAATGGAGTGGACACGTGTTAAGAATGTAATGTTCGAATGGAAGTCACATTGATTGAGTGTACAAAATAACTGTATAAACTGAGTGGACACGAGATAAGAATGTAATGATCAGATGGAAGTCACATTGATTGAGTGTTTGAGACTGGGTATTGTTCAAAGAAGACCATGTGTAACTTGTTGGAATAACATATGGAACTAATAATTTGACCTTAGAGGAAAAGCGGTACTTCTAACCACTTGAATGAGATTTTTGACATAAAGCCCACACATAGTGCGGGATAACGATGAGTATGAGTTGAATTGTATTCTTATTTCTAGTGTTGTATAATTTTTCCTACAGATTCTCATATTTATCTGCTTGACAAATTGTATTTGAAAACTGTCAGTTTGTCGAATATGCTTCATTAGATGAAATTGAAATTGTTGATGGGCATCTTTTTTATTTGTTATTTGGGAAATTAGGCATTTTTAAATAAGATACTGAAATAGAAGTATGGAAGCTGACATATCGTACTTATAGTATCAAATTGTCTTTAATTTATAGAACTTTATTGTCCAACTTCTTTCCTGTTTCTTTCTTTTGGGTGTTTGTGTGTGTCTTACAATCATTATCTTTTAATCTTCAGGATTCTAGTGCTGTGTCTTGAGTGTATTTCTCTTTTCTTCTCATTCTCAAATTAATTTCTTCCACCCTGATCAAGCATGAAAAGCCATTATTTGGGATGCTCCGAATTTTATCAAGTGCTAGAGCCAAAAGAATATTTCTCTATCTATTTTCATTTATTTATTTATTTTTATTGTTATATTAACATTCTTCAAGTGTGCCCTAATATGGTATTCTGGAGAAAAAATGATTGCTCATGGATACGATACCGACATACCATATGCTAGTTTTGCTGTGCTGTCTATTAAAGAAAATTTGATGTTTATCATATTGGATGCAAAATTTAACCGCGTTATGGAAAAATGCGAAATGATGTTAGATCTCCAAATTGAGATGAATTTGTTCCTAGTGTTGCATGTGGAATGCACGTGTTTCCTAACAAGGAATTTTATGGTTTCCAAGTTCTCTGAGTCTGCGCGTCTCTGTGTAAGTGACTATTCTGTTATCACATGATGGAGTTTGATCATATCAATGTTAATTGTTAGTGGCATAGTTTTCACTGTGATAAGGTACTAAGTTTTCTGCTTTGCAACTGCAAGGAATCTTTCTTTCTTCTCCTTTTTCACTTTGCCTGTGTTCTTGAATCAAACATTAAGTGGTTAATTATTCTTTATCTGTGGTTTCAGGTTTGCTCAATTTTTCACATCTCCTTTAGTGAAAGCTGAAGCTATGGAAAGGGAGGTGTTAGCTGTGGATTCAGGTTGATTCGTATTTGCTATCTGTGTTGTTCAGTAGTTATGAGTACAGTAATTTCTATTCACAGTTACATCTATTTCTTTCGCTTCTTCCTCTTTTAAGCTTTGTTTGTTTTTAATCAGTTAATTGGTCACAGAATTTAATCAGGTTCTGCAAAATGATTCATGTCGCTTGCAACAACTGCAGTGCTATACATCAGCGCCAGGTCATCCTTTCAACCGGTTCTTTTGGGGTATGTTGACATGCTATTTTGTTGTCGTTATGTTCTTCCTCTAGTTTTTATGCGGCTTATATATTGGTTACTACATTTTCCAGTTCACTTTTTGTAGGGAATAAGAAGAGCTTGGCTGATGCTATGGAGAGAGGAATTAATTTGAGAGATCGTATTCTGAAACTATATCATGAACATTATTATGGTGGATCAATGAAGCTGGTCGTCATAGGTGGAGGTAAGTTTTCCATGTTCTTCCATAAGTAGCTGCATTTATGTTGAAGATCTTTGGTCGGCCGAATTGATCCTACTTACCTTTTTTTTTTTTTTTTGTCAAAATGCGTAACATAATTTATTATTTATTAAAGGAAGGCAAGTCCAAAGGAATGAGGAGTACCATAAATTCCTTGTGAACTAAATCCACCAGGCTACCCTAAACTTCACCTTCCCCCACTCCTCTATGAATTAATCCTGCCGACTTTTCAGTATATGTTTGCGAAGGCCACTGCCATATTTGGAATATGGAAGTGCATATAGATGCAATGGTTGACAAAGTATTTTCTCATTTCCTCATGCAAAAGTATTTTCTATTGCTATTGACCATCACTATGTAAACTTTATTAAGTTCATAAAAAATTTCACTGCTGACTTTGATGGCCTAGAAACAGCAAGCAGACGAGTGTGCTGTTACTTTCTTCTTTTAGCTTTTGCATTTGGGATATGGATGTTTGCAAGTGCATATAGATGCAATGATTGACAAAGTATTTTCTCATTGCCTCATGCAAAAGTATTTTCTATTGCTACTGACCATCACTATGTAAACTTTATTAAGTTCATAAAGTTTTTTTACTGGTGACTTTGATGGCCTAGAAACAGAAAGCAGACGAGTGTGCTGTTACTTTCTTCTTTTAACTTTGAATTTGATCCTGCAGAGACTCTTGAAGTACTTGAAAGTTGGGTCATTGAATTATTTAGTAATGTCAAGAAAGGGCTCCTGGTTAAGCCAGAGATGGGGTTAAATATTCCTGTTTGGAAGACCGGCAAACTTTACTGGTTAGAGGCAGTTAAAGATGTTCATATCCTTGATTTGTCCTGGACATTGCCTTCACTACGGAAAGATTATTTAAAGAAAGCTGAAGATTACCTTGCTCATCTGCTTGGCCATGGTGAGATGCTCTTCTGCTGTTATAACTTTTCCTTGATGGTTAATGTCATTTTCAAGCAGCAAGAGAGATGATGAATTTTGTATATTTCTGCATCCATGTTGTTCTTGAACTATTCCTGTGGTTCCAGGCTATGCCCCTTTTAAGGGATAAAATGGTCTTACATGCAGGCTCTAGCAAAGCAAGCACCTTGAGATTTTTCTACATGGTGCAAAATTTTTCTTCTCTACAATTGTTATCAGTGGAGTTCTTATCCATAGGATTTTCTCTTTTTATGCCATGCCTCGTGATAGGGTATTAGGCATAAAATGCATTTTAGATGTAGCCTTTAACTAGTGAAGCAGCTTGAAATTATATTTACATGGCTCAAAATGGTTGTCCCTGTAGTAGTTAGGTTAGTCTATATATATGTCTATGTTTGTGTGTGTGTGTGTGCGTGTGTGTGTGTGTTTTTGGGCTCTCCTCCCCCCTCCCTCCCATTTATTTTTCAGTTCTTTCACACCATTTGAATTGAGACAGTGAGATTTAAAATGTTGCTCATGTAAAAATAGGTTTCTAGTTGTTGCACACCTAAATTGTCAGGCACCATTTATATGGATAGATGGAGTCTAGCGTAATAAAACTGTTGATGTTTGTCGTAGTAATTATGTCCTTTCGATTCTTCAGAGCATTTCGTGTAGTTCGTTTGAGTAGGTATCATGCTCTTGTCTCTTCATTTCCGTGTGCACTTCCGTTATAGTGATTATTGTTACATTGAGGCACTCTGCCGCAGATTGTTTTAAATGACATTAGCAATAATTTAGTGAGCCAGGTTGAGAGAAACCGTGTACTTGTCAGTAAATACATCCTGCAGTTTTGTGGCATAAATGAAATCTATCAAGGTAGTAGAGGTCGTGCACATCCTAGTCTTGACTGGGTGCATCCCAGTTTATGCGTGAATCTTCTTACTAATGGATTAGGGCAGAATCTAGTAGGAGAGGGCTGAAAGGTCTTATGTAGGGTGATTGTTCCAATTGTATGTCGGTGTGTATGGTTGGGCATGAGTAGGAGAACCTTTGAAGATTGTGAAGAATCCTTGCTTGAGTGTTGGGATAGAATTAAGTTCAGGGTGGCTTCATTTGATTGCAATAAAATTATTGTTCCTTATAAAAAAAAAATGTTTAGGGTGGCGTTATCTTTATGGATCCCGAAGGCACAAAGACTGTCGGAATTTGTTTGTTTTTATGTTGCTAGGGATGTGAGTTTGGCTATATAATGACCCGATCCAGTTCCTTGAGCCAGTGACTTATCTACAGAGTGAAACTTTCACTGTTTTATTAATGAAAAAATGTTCTCTTTCCTATAAAAAAATCTATGGAGGTAGAGAAAACGAAAAAGAACTTGTGCCCCTGAGGTTCCTGCCACATGTATGTGCTTATTGCCTGAATAGGAGACACTGAATTAAAGTTGTTGAGGTCGTCAAAATTGTGAAGACTGAGAAATGACGGTTTGATTGATTTGATTAGCATGTCTCACTTCTAAAATATCAAATCTTCAAGACACAGAGAAGAAGCATTTGAAAGCATTTACAATGCAGATCATGGGAGAGCATGAGGAGAGGGGAGCTTATACTGTAATTAGATAGTAAAAGCTAAATTCACTCTAAATCAGATCCTTACTTTGTATCTGTTGAGAAGAAGCTACTCTAGGGACTTTATAGCCTTGCAGGGTCTCCTGTCGGATAAAAGTCAACCTTTTTCCACACATGTTGGATCTTCTGGAGTTTAAGGGTTTTTGGGAAAAATTATTTATAAAATCATATATTTTCTTATATCTTAGAAGTTGTTTAAAGAACGAGTTCTTTAGGAGTTTCGGTAAACTAAGGTCATGGAGCTTCAAAAATGTTAGTAATGACGAATAGCAATTCAAATTACCAAATTTCTTTGTCATAATTAAGATCTTATTTAAATTTTTTGGCTCATTTGCTTTTACAGAAACAGTTTATTACCTCCTAACATCTTAATCTTTGGGGAATTTTTTTTCTTTACTTTTTCTTGGGAGTATATTTGGACGCTTGTAAAGCACTTATAACACATTTTAAGCTCAGCAAAAACTCAATCTACGGTTGTCTGAGGTAGTCCGCGTGTAAAGATGTTTTATAAGATGTGACAGGGATTGCGTTAGTCGATAGAAGAAGTTTGGGCTAGAGCTAAATTTAGAATAGCTTGGTGGATTTCAGTCCATGGGGATTTTAAGGGCTTTTTTGTTACTGATATTCTACCTTTTTATCATATTAATAAAAAATTTAGTTTCTTATTAAAAAAAAAGTTAATTGATGGTACTCGTATAGTATGGCTGACCATTTTGTAACTAGTTAGCTGCCCGCTGGAATCTAATTTTACTAGTTAAAGTGTTTTATTATTTGCTTCAACCAGTCAGTCTTCACTTTTCTCGCTGCACGAAGTGAAAATTGCATTTAAATATATGGTAAACTGAACATTACGGAGAATGAGATTAGGACGCAAGCAGCATAATGTAGGAAAATCTCAGAGTTACTACTATTTCTTTTAGGGTAAAATAATTGGGAACTTACAGCTATTTCTAATTTTCTATCCGTGTTTCATTCAGTAGGATTTCATGCTGGTCCAAAAAATAGGTAATGCATAGGTATTAGTTAAAATTTATCAGTTTATATTGCTTCACTTTAAAAGAAACTATATTTATAAATGGTCGATGAAGGTTTGACTTATTGAACCATAATTATCTGAAGATGATTGTCTGGTGAATTCCGTCAACAAGCAGAAAAAAATATCTAAAGATGCAAAATGAAGATTGGGACAAGGAAATTTGGGATAGAACTTGAGCCTTGAGGCAGCTCCACATGGATTAAATCACTCTGCTTGAAGAAATAATGATTGGAAGAGTTATTTTCTATCAAATTAATTAGTATTTGCTTGCTCGGATAATTACTCTTGCAAATACATAACCTAATGGTGTAACAATATTCAATGAGGAAATGCGACAAGTTTTTGCAATACTAATACTAAAACTAATTAAATAAGGGTAGAACCCCAGGAAAACAATCTTCTTTAGAAAATCATCCCTCTGTAAAACTAGAAATCTGACTGCCAAATTACCTGAAAATAAGGCGACTTTAAGGCTTATTATTTGGACATGTTGAGATACTATGAAATGTCTTCAGAAGTGCCGCCGTGACTTCGCAGTTCCTTCTTTGCACATGCCTTTTGCTGCTCTCTTGACTGTTGCCCTCATCTTTTTACACTACTTTCTGCCTCCTAGCAAATGAAGTGGTCTTATACTTGGATGAAATGAACTAGATCAGGTGGCGGGAAGTTTTAGCTTTTCAATCCCTTTCTCATGTTGCTTAACATGCAAAAACTAAGACAATGAGTTGTTCAAGACTTGTTATTTTGTGTTTAAGAATTTGTTGCCTTCCTTCTTTATGAGTGCATACTTCATACAGATGCTTATGAACATATGGACAATGCTTGTGGTTGGGATTTTGAGTTCTGAAACATGAGTAGCTGAGGTAACAATAATATGATTGCAGAGGGCAGAGGAAGTTTGCTTTTTTTCTTGAAAGCTAGAGGCTGGGTAACTTCCATATCCGCTGGTGTTGGTGATGAAGGAATGCATCGTTCTTCTATATCATACATCTTTGGCATGTCTATACACCTCACGGACTCTGGCCTAGAGAAGGTAAATTTTCCTTATATCTTCTTTCAAATGTTGGAAAAAAGATTATGGCAAAGACAAGATACACATGAGCCAGAGAAATGCATACTGAGTCAATAATTTCAATGAATGATTTGAGTAATTGATGAGCTTTCCAATAATATCCATGACTGCATGTCTGCATGTGGTGAGTCTTCCTGGAGGTCCTCACAAGAAAGAATAGAAAGAAAAAGAAAAGAAAAGAAGGCATCCTCTTTTTCCTGTGCAGCAGTAATTCTCACCTTGTTAAATGCATAACTTGATTGCGACACTTGGTGGCTTTTTTATTTGAAGTTAAAAATAAGTCCATTTCTGCAAAACCCTCTTAAAGATTCACACTGTTCAAGGTAAATCAATTAGAAAATGGTGGAGTAAAAGTTGATTGTATGAAGGGTTAGTCGAAACTAGTACATTAATAGAAAATTATGAATATTCTGACATCCCTCTTTTAAATGTCTGATTTTGTCCCCACTCTTGAGGTTGGTCTATCATCATTTATTTTCCCGAGGTGAAATTGCGTATCATGTCAAGCTTGTCTTGGCACTATTCTCCAGTATTACATCACGCGTTCTAGTCTTGGAAGCTGCTCATACTCTGTTTATGTTTTGCTGTTCATGATGTAGATCTTTGAAATCATTGGCTTTGTCTATCAATATATCAAACTACTGCGGCAAGAACCTCCTCAAGAATGGATTTTTAAGGAACTCCAAGATATTGGAAATATGGAGTTTAGATTTGCAGAAGAGCAACCACAAGATGATTATGCTGCGGAACTTGCTGGTATTTGTTATCATACTTGTATCTTCTAATGTATTTT
Organism: Ajuga reptans; assembly: GCA_032274785.1. Classification (NCBI taxonomy): domain Eukaryota; kingdom Viridiplantae; phylum Streptophyta; class Magnoliopsida; order Lamiales; family Lamiaceae; genus Ajuga; species Ajuga reptans. The sequence continues at coordinate 818,620 of JAUEKW010000043.1, forward strand.
ATTCGCTTTCAGGTTACAGTAGATGAATTCAATGTCTGTTATTTCTAGTTCTTTGATAGCTTGAATTTGTTTGATGTTGCTTGTTTGGACATGAGATCTATCGACATTCTTATTGTCAGCTAAGCTCTTCCAGTGTTTTTGGTATAGTGCGCCCCACGTAAAATGATGTGGTTTAGCTGACCTCACAAAACTGATTTTTCACTACTATGCCATGAATTTCATTTTGGGTTTCAGAAATATTTTGTTCGCAGTATGAATGTAAGAAAATTTAAATTTTGGGGTCTAGTAAAGTGTAAGAATGAAGTAATTCTCAGTGGCTCAGTTGTGTATATTGAGAATGTCTTTTTTTGTTTGTTTTTGTGTGTGTGTGTGTGTAGTGTTTGGTAAACTCAAGTACAACAAAAAGCTTGTGGGAATGCCATATCAAAATAACTGGGGTTTTTTTTTTTCTTCTGCTTGTTTGTCCGGGGGTGTGGGTGTGGGTGGGTGGTAAGGAAATAGCCCTTTCTTTATTTCATCCCGTGACCCCACCCCCCCAATCAATTGAGTCATATTGAGTAAATGTTACTAATAAAATCTTCATGGCAGAAAGCAGCATATTTACCTGGATGTTTAAATTTTGTTGGAAGAACATTAATTATGTGTCAATATTCACTAAATAGTCTGCAAGAACAACCATCACCATATAATAACAAGAAGAAAGTGAATTTCTCTTGATCAACCCACTTTTAGGTAATCCTTTGTCTTGCTGTGTTCTGGTATTTTGTATTTTTATGCTTTAAAGGGTAAAACACATTAAATGATATAAGTAAAAGAATGCAATAGGTTGTTTGAATGGAAAGATGATTTAGAAAATAACTTTTATTAGGATAAAGGATGGATTCTACCACTTTCCATCGATATTGATCCTAAATGCTTAAGGTGTTCAGTTCATTTCTTGTTATCCTTCATCTGAGTGGAAAGATAATTCACATACTAAGCAGCTATCTGAGTGGTCATTTAGGGGAATGTTTTTCTTGTTTCTATTTTGAAAACCTGAAAAATCATGAAAACATGGATGGTATCAATCGCAAATAAAATCATTTATTTATTGTCTATAAAAAAATGTATTCCAAGTTCCTTCCCGGAATTCCTGAAAGATTCTTAGGCATCTTGGGTTGCACTAAATGAGCACATATTAATGACTAATGTTCGTCCTTGCAGAGAATCTTCTTGTTTATCCTCCGGAGCACGTTATCTATGCTGACTATGCATATGAAGTCTGGGATAGGGATATGATAAAATATCTTTTGGATTTCTTCAGGCCTGCAAACATGAGAGTTGATATTTTAACCAAGTCTTTTAAGAAGTCACATGGTAATGTTCATTACATCACATATCTGTGATGGCTTTACTACACTTCTATATTCACGCGCTAGACATTTCCTACAAATAGTAGCTTCTAAATTTATAAAAAAGGTTTATGGATATTCTGAAAAATGATCTTCCTTTTCATGGATAAGGTATGTTATCTATGGCCTTAGGTGAATGAGGTGGAATAAGCTTGTTATTTAACTGTGTAATGATCATACTTTTCAATCATCTCCAGTCGTTTGGTGACAGAGCCTTATTTGGTGCAAAAGCTGCTTGGTTGTTGATTGTCGATTGAATTTTTATATTTATTTATTTTTTGTTGTCAAAATAGAACAAATCCTCAATCTGAATGCGAGCTGTTCTGTGCTAATTTAATTGATTTCTAGTCAAAACATGGATCCTTCCGACAAATGGCAGTAAGTGACCAAACATTCCTTCATCGAGAAAGAAGATAATACGAACATAATGGATTGAGCCATGTTATTAGATCAAATGAGTTAATGACCCCTTTCCTTCAAATTAATAAATATGTTGATCTTTCCGAGGTAATGATTTTGGACGGATAAGGTTAGAGTTGGTAATTAACCTTTAGCACGAGCCATGAATGCTCCAAATGATCAGAAGTCTAAGGAGACATCTGTCAGGAAAGTGACAAGCTGGTTTTGTTATCAACTATATCTCATAATAAGCTTTGTGAAATATAGTCGTTAATATCTTTGTAGTTGCTTCCACTTCACTTGATCGGTCTAAGAAAAAATATTACTGGTCATTGACCAAACCTTCATTGGTGATACTGATAGGCGACTTTATATTGTTGAGATCGACCTGTTTGTACATTCTGCTGCTCTGTTTTGGTTCATACAATAAAATCATGGTTTAACTTTCAAGTGAATTTAAAACATTTCTAAGAAGTTACACTTTTGATACATTGTGTTAAAATTTCTCCAAGGTATATGAATCAATAGCCAATTGTTCACTCAATCATCCATCCTCTAAACTCTTCTCGTGGATTTCAGAGATCCAGCATGAGCCATGGTTCGGATCACAATATGTCGAGGAGGATATTCCACCTTATCTGATGGACCTATGGAAGGAACCTTTGGAAATTGATCCCTCGTTTCATCTTCCCTCAAAGAATGACTTCATTCCACGTGATTTTTCCATATGTGCTGAGAAGGCATCTTGCCAGTTTGCCGATGCATTTTCTCCAAGATGTATACTTGATGAGCCTAATATAAAGTTGTGGTACAAGCTTGACAAGACTTTTAAGCTTCCTCGTGCTAACACATATTTCCGCATTACACTAAAAGGGGGTTACAGTAATATGAGGAATGCTCTGTTAACTGAATTATATATTTTGCTGCTTAAGGATGAACTCAATGAGATTATTTATCAGGTCTTCTCCTATTCTCTTTTGTGTTGTTTGTTATGATTTTTTCTACATTTTTGGGTGTTCATCCCGCAGATTTTTATAATTGATTAGAGGCCTTAATACTTGGATTGCAGGCCAGTGTTGCAAAATTAGAGACTTCTGTTTCTCTATATGGAGATAAATTAGAGCTAAAGCTCTATGGTTTCAATGACAAGCTTTCAGTTCTCTTGTCTAAAGTTCTGGCAACAGCTAAGTAATTTTTGCCAAAGTATTATCGATTCAAGGTATGTGACTTTACACCCCCCCCCCCCCACCCCCCCGCACAAAAAAAAAAGGGGAAAAAAGCCCTCACCGAGGGGTATTAGAGAAAAGGGAATCAATAAGACTAAAAGTAATAAATGTATTGTTGTCATGGAGTAAAAAGATAAAAGAAAGGCTGTGCGGACGAAATTCAGTTATTTTGCTTTTCTTTTTTTAAAATCCAAAAGAAGCATGGCCTGCTTGATTATAAGACGACTGTTCTACATGTATTTCTCTGCATTTCTCATTTTTCTCGCTTTGAAAACCACTAAGAATAGATTATGTTCTATTTCCTCCCATACATGCACATTTTCAATGCCCCCTTCTTACATAATTGATATCATGTGATTTGAATTTAACTTGTACGCTTAGTAGAAATATTTTAATGTTCAATTTAGAAGATTTGCGAGCGAAATATATAATCTAGCAAAGCTTAGTAGAAATATTTTAATGTTCAATTTAGAAGATTTGCGAGCGAAATATATAATCTAGCAAAGCCAATTAAACTGTGCAATTGAGTACTCTTTTGCATTTATTCTTACAAGCCCGTCAAAATAATAATGATAAAGATTTACTATTCTCAATACTGATTTTAGTTTATAATTATGTATATTCATCTTAGACGACTTTACACAATTTATTCTTTTTAAAATTTTACCATATACTCGTGTATGTTTTTCAACAGGTTGTTAAAGAAGATATGGAGAGAACTTTGAGAAATACCAACATGAAGCCTTCAAATCACGCTTCTTATTTAAGGCTGCAAGTTTTATGTCAAATTTTCTGGGATGTGGAGGAAAAGTTATGCATGTTGAATGACTTGTCTCTCGCAGATCTGAAGGCCTTTGTGCCTGATCTTCTTTCCCAGGTTTGAAATCACTAGTCATTTTTATGCTGTCATATCTGTCCTAGTAAATGACTTTGTTGACACATTGATTCTTGTCCCTTGTAATTGTTTGCATTTTTTTTAAAAATTTATTATATGTACAAGTGTTCTCAACGCGCAGATATGAAGGTTTATGAAGATGAAAATTGAGAAATTATTGGGACCATATTAAACCTGTTGGCATTTAGAAGTGTCTTTAGTTATTCGATTTTCTTTTCTCAGAGTTATTAAGTAAAATTATCTTAAAATATATGGCAGATAGATGAATATCTTTGTAGTTCCCTTAATCAATACTCCTGGTGACTGACATGATATTATCAGGATCCGGTAGTTATTAAGAACCATGCTACGTCTTTTGTAGGTTTGGGTGGGGATGGGGGGGGGGGGTGGGTGGGTGTGGTGGCCACTATTTTCAGATCCGGGTAGCTTGAACGTGCTCCAAATGTGCGTAACCTCTGGGGAGTCAAGATCAGTAGGGGCTTGGTCACCTGGGTGACTGATTTTACCACAAAATAGAAATTAAAAATTAATAATAGAAAATGAAAAGAGAGAAGATCCAGTTAGCAAGTGCGACGGACATCAATTTCAGGATACTTCGAGTTCTTTGCGTCCAACCAGGGACTAAAAAGGTGCGGCTAGGCGCTAGGCGAGGCGTTTAGGGGGTTAGGCGCCTGGTAAGGGAGAGGCGAGGCGACCAAAAAAAGGCGTGGAAAAGGCGCTCGCCTTAGGCGCCTTTTGGCTAGGCGCTAAAAGGCGCCGCCTTTTTTTTGTTCTGCTGTTTTTTTTCTTCTTCCGACTCTTCTTTTCTTTCCTTTCATATTTTTATTCATGTCCTCTAATGGGTAGTAACTTCTTGCAATAAATTATTAACACTTAGGCTTTCTAGAGCACTTTCACTAAAACAAATTTTCTTTGGACTCAACAGTAAACAATTGTAACCATTAAATGAGGTTGCATTTCTTAAAGTAAGTAGGAATGTATCTTTGACCAAAGTGAACTGCATTTTTTTCCCTCTTTCAGTTCTGCAAAAT
>JAUEKW010000043.1:845756-860293 GCA_032274785.1 Ajuga reptans
AATTCTGCTGTTGAAACGTCACTCGATCGAGTGGAATTAATTCCACTCGATCGAGTGAGACAGCATGCTCAACTTCAAAGCCGTTTTTCACCATCTTCGGGTCGGAATTTGGATTTGGACCTTGAAATACAAGTTGTAGGAAATTGAAAGAGCTTTCCAACGCCACCAATTTCACCTCAATCGGATATTCAGAACTCCAGATACGATCAAAACACTGGAGGTGTGTTCTCTCAACTCGATTCTAGTTCGCTTCGTATTTTGCCCTTTTTACCCGTTTTTCACCTTTCTTGCTCGTTTCCTTATCAAATCAAGTCTATGTGGACTTTTATACCTGAAAATGCACTTTTTACAGGAAAACGAGTATATACATCATATTTGCCAAATGATCCGAAATCGGATATAAATGACCTAAAATGCATTCAATTGCTATCGAATCTTCTATGAAAATGAGCCTAAAAGCACGCATAATGACGTATGTCAGAAGTGTGGGGAGTTTGTGTACTATGTGTGAAATGTATGTAGTGTGTGAAAAGTATGTAGTGTGTAATGTGTGAAATGTGTGTAGTGTGTGTGAAACGATTGTAGTGTGTGAAATATGTTTGTGTAGTGTGTGAAATGTATGTGTAGTGTGTGTAATGTGTGTAGTGTGTGTAGTGTGTGAAATGTGTGAAATGTGTGAAATGTGTGTGTAGTGTGTAATATGTAATGTGTGAAATGTGTGTGTAGTATGTGAAATATGTGTAGTGTGTAAATTGTGTGTGAAATGTGTAGTGTGTGAAATGTGTGTGTAATGTGTTAAATGTGTGTTGTGAGTGTAATGTGTGAAATGTGTGTGTAGTGTACTTGTGTGAAACGTGTGTGAAATAATTGTGGTGTGTTTAGTGTATGTGAAATGTGTTTGAAACGTGTGTAGTGTGTGTAATGTGTAAAATATGTGTGTAGTGTGTGTGAAGTATGTGTAGTGTGTGTGAAATGTATGTAGTGTGTTAAAAGTGCATAGTGTGTGTAATGTGTGAAATGTGTGTAGTGTTTGTGAAGTGTGTAATGTGTATTAAGTGTGTATAATGTGCGTATGTAGTGCGTAAAATGTGTGAAATGTGATTGTAGTATGTGAAATGTGTGTAATGTGTGCAATGTTTGAAATGTGTGTAGTGTGTATGAAACGTGTGTGAAATGTGTGTAGTGTGTAGTGTGTCAAATGTGTATTTAGTGTATGTAATGTGTGAAATGTGTGTAGTGTATGTGTAGTGTGTGTAATCTGTGTGAAACGTGTGCGAAATATGTCTACTATGTGTAATTTATGTGAAACGTGTGCGAAATTTGTCTAGTATGTGTAATGTGTGAAATGTGTGTGTAGTGTGTGTAGTGTGTGAAATATGTGAAATATATGTAGTGCGTGAAATATGTGAAATGTGTGTAGTGTGTGTAATGTGTGAAATGTGTGTGTAGTGTATGTGAAATGTGTGTTGTGTGTAATGTGTGTGAAATGTGTGTAATGTGTGGAATGTGTGTGTAGTGTATGTGAAGTGTGTGTGAAACGTGTGTAGTTTATGTAATGTGTGAAATACGTGTAGTGTGCGTGAAGTGTGTGTAGTATGTGCGAAATGTATGTAGTGTGTGAAAAGTGTGTAGTGTGTGTAATGTGTGTAGTGTGTGTGAAGCGTCTAATGTGGGTGAAACGACTGTAGTGTGTGAAATGTGTGTGTGTAGTGTGTGAAATGTATGTATTGTTTGTGAAATGTGTGTAATGTGTGAAATGTGTGTAGTGTATGTAATGTGTGAAATGTGTGTAGTGTGTGTAATATGTGTGAATAGTGTGTGTAATATATTAAATGTGTGTAGTGAGTATAATGTATGAAATGTGTGTAGTGTACGTGTGTGAAACATGTACGAAATGTGTGTGGTGTGTGTAGTGTATGTGAAATGTATGTAGTGTGTGTAATTTGTAAAATGTGTGAAATGTGTGTGTAGTGTTTGTAATGTGTGTGAATCGTGTGTGAAATTTGTGTGTAATATGTGAAATTTGTGTGTAGTGTATGTAGTGTGTGTGAATATGTGTAGTGTGTGAAACGTGTGTGAAATGTGTGTAGTGTGTGTAATGTGTAGTTTGTGAAATGTGTGCAGTGTGTGAAAAGTGAGCGTAGTACGTGAAATGTGTGTAATGTTTGAAATGTGTGTGTAGTGCATAATGTGTTTAATGTGTAGTTGTGAAATATGCGTAGTGTGTGTAATGTGTGAAAGTGAGTGTAGTTTGTGAAATGTGTGTAGTGTGTGTAACGTGTGTGAAATGCGTGTGCTGTGTAGTGTGTGTAAAATATGTATGTAGTGTGTGAAATGTGTAGTGTGTGTAATGTGTGAAATGTGTGTAGTGTGTTTAATGTGTGTGAAACGTGAGCAAAATGTGTGTGAAATGTGTGTAATATTTATAAAATATGTGTGAAATGCGTGTAGTGTGTGTAGTGTGTGAAATATGTGTAATGTGCGTAATGTGTTAAATGTGTATGTAGTGTGTGTGAAATGTGTATGAAACGTGTGTGAAATGCGTGTAGTTTGTAGCGTGTGAAATGTGTGTAGTGTGTGTAATGTGTGTGTAGTGTATGTGAAATGTGTATAATGTGTGTGAAACGCGTGTTAAATGTGTGTAGTGTGTGAAATGTGTGAAATTTGTTAAATATGTTTAGTGTGTGGAATGTGTGTAATGTGTATAAAGCGTGTGAGAAATTCGTGTAGTGTGTGAAATATGTGAAGTGTGTGTTGTGTGTGTAATGTACGTGAAATGTGTGCAAAATATGTGTAGTGTGTGTACTGTGTGTACTGTGTGTAATGTGTGAAATGTGTGTGTAGTGTATGAAATGTGTATAGTGTGTGTAATGTGTGAAATGTGTGTGTGGTGTGTGTGAAGTGTGTGTGGTGTTTGTATTGTGTGTGAAATGTATGTAGTGTGTGTAATATGTGTGAAGTGTGTAATGTGTGTGAAATGGGTGTAGTGTGTGAAATGTGTGTGTGTAGTGTGTGAAATGTGTTAAATGTGTAGTGTTTGTAATGTGTGAAATGTGTGTGTAGCAAGTGTATTGTGTGTGAAATGTGTGTATTGGGTGAACTGTGCGTGTAGTGTGTGAAATGTGGTTAATGTGTGTAGTATGTTTGAAATGTGTGTAATGTGTGTAGGGGTGTTCATTTTCCGGCCCAAACCGATAAAATCAACCGAACTGAACCGATATTTAAATTTCGGTTCGGTTATATACATTTTGGTTCGATTTCGGTTTTGATTTTTTTAAGATTTCGGTTATCGATTTTGGTTCAATTTTCATTTTAAAAATCCAAAATATAACCAAACCGACCAATAGCCCATAGTGTTCATTGAGATATTGCAATTTTTAGTTTTAAGTCTATTTAGCGCATAGCCCATTATTTCATTTGCCCAACAAATGAGATATTTTTTAAGATTTCGGTTATCTTTGGACTTTGAAATCATCTTAATTTTGTTTGTTTTAATCTTAATGGTTCTTTATTGCAAAAAACCAGATTTTTTTTAATAGTTATCGGTTATCGGTTTTAATTGAAACCGAACCGAAATGTTTCGGTTTGGTTGAGGTCGGTCTTCAATACTATTCGGTCGGTTTCGGTTTCCAACTTTGAGCAGTTATCGGTTATCGGTTTTGACAAATCGGTTTGGTTCGGTTTTTAACCGATAAACACCCCTAAATGTGTGTAGTGTGTGTAATGTATGAAATGTGTATGTAGTGTGTGTAATGTGTGAAATGTGTGTGTAGATTGTGTAATGTGTGTGAAACGTGTGTGAAATGTGTGTAGTGTGTGTAATGTGTGAAATGTGTGTGTAGTGTGTGTGAAGTGTGTGTGTAGTGTGTGTAGTGTGTGTAGTGTGTGTAATCAAATGTGGGTCGCTTGAACCAGCAACAACTACCAGAGAAAACTAAAACTTGTCAAAAGTGTGAGAAAATATCACCAAAAAGAAGAGATGCTGTAAATGGTAAAAACTGGAACCAGTTTCCAGCCAACAAATCTCTTTCATATCCCTTAAGCTGCAATAAGGAAAATAAGAACCAACACAATTTCAATTTTAAAGTGATGAAAAAAAGAAAAAGGCAGCATACTATCTGTTCAATCTGAAAGAATTAATTTCACAACACCGAAGTTGTGAAATAAGTGGATAGTATTTCTGGACACAAAAATACTAAGTACCATTCTTAACTTATCAAGGTTTTGAATTTAGAAATGCAATCTAGTGCACGCTTGAAGTCACCGTCTTCCAAGGCGATAGTGAAACGGCAGTAACCAGGAATTCCAGTCCACGAGGCACTGTTGATGCACAGACCGGTGCTTTTAAGCATGGCTTCCCTGATATTTGAGTCATCAAGCTTAAAATTTTGACCGTTGTTTATTTTGATTGTTTTTCCAAGAAAGGCTGACGGCTTTGCTAAAATGGATACACCGGCTTGAGCTTCAAGAACCTCCCACCCACAACTTTCCAGTTTCTGCACAAAATTACCAGAATAAAATTTGCATGAGATGATAGGTATGCTGTAGATGACATGGTCATATAGATCTTACATCTGGTGAACTAATGGGTATTTTATCCAGTGTAGTTTTGCACAAAAAATACACGTGTGGGTCGGCAGGTGTGTGATTGTGTGTTTTAGATAGTGGACAAACCAACTAGTGATTTCACCAAGTATAGCATGAAAGAGAATAAGATGACATATTACGTAACGCTGAGTTCAACAGTATGAAAATTTGATGATTAATTCTGAATGCTGGTAACCGAAATAGGCTCAAATTTTACCTGCTTCAATTGTGTATATCTACTTGCCAAGAATTTTGTCTGCTCCGAGATGGCGTTCAGTAGATCCCCTGTTTTCTGCTCTCGAAGATCCAGCAATTTCCGGGCCGTGTACTTAATAGTCCTGTGAGGTTGGCTTAATCCTGCAAAGCTATGGAATGTTTCCACCATGCAAGGCTGGTTGATAAGTAGATATCCAAACTGAATCCCTCCAGTCAGCATCGTAGAAAATAATCCCCCAAGAAGAGCTATGCAGAAGGCTGGGTTAGCAGAGGATAATTTCTCCAGAGTAGCCCCCAAATTCCAGCCCTCAAATCCCTTGGAGTTAAATTCCAATCCCGAGAATGAAGTGTCTAGAACTACCCTTGCTCCAAAGTTAGCGCATACTAGTAATAACTTATTGATCTCTTCGTTACTGTATACTAAGCCCGTGGGATTGATAGTTGGGCCAGAAATGTAGACCCATGGTTTATTAATATTACCCAGTGCATCTTTGAGTGTTTTTTCTGTCAGCTTGTATCCGGCTTCTGGCTTGGTTGGAATATTAGCAATTTTTGCATTCAAGAATTTTGCAGATGATACATAATTTCCATTTGAACCTGTTGGAAAGCAGAGGGTCCCACCCTCATGGATGCAGCAGAGTACTAACTTACTGAAAAGTGCTGCTGTACAGTCTGCATATATGAACTCGGTGTTGCTGTTAGACGGAAAGCCGTAAATGCTGCTTATCATTTGTCGAATTCCATATGTAACGTCAGTTTCCGAGTCTGCTATGTTCTGCCTTGCGAAACTCTCAAAGATGGAAGCCTTAACTGGTTCTGTTACGGGCAAAAAGCTTTCGTCGACATCCATATGTACCAATGGGGATTCATCCGATTCATTCACTGCAAGCTCAGCACGATCGAGTATGGAGATGGTGGAATTGGAGAAACCATTCAACTCAGAAGCCATTGTCTTCACACCACTTCTCTGGAATGAAAGAGAGGAAGAATTTGCCGCATTGTTAGATTGGGTTTTGATTCTTAATTGATGTTTCTAGATCCCACACTAAGATTACCTTTCATTTTTTAGTTCCAGCACGAAAAATAGATTATTCAAAAAAAAAAAAAAAAAAATCTTTCTTTACCCAGAAAAGTAAAATAGTTACATAATCCAGATCTATTGCAAGTGACCAAGCATCTTACTAATGTTCAAGAAATACCATGTCTCAGGAGTTCATGAAGTTTCTTTCATTAAAGGTCCACCAAGCAAGAAATCTTTAGTTCTGACTTTAAGTTGCTATACAATGATCTTAACCACCATATGAGATTAACGATATATAATTTCAGAACAGACTAACCTGAGGAAGCGTATGTCGATCAGCAAGCTGAAAAGCTAGAAGCTCATGAAAAAGACAACCATAGTAGTACTGACTAATTATAGAAGTATTTCCCTGTAAAAGCTCCACAGTCTTGCATAGGGCTTTAAACATTGCCTCCTCTTCTGATATGACAAATGCTACTTCCAAATCCGAATAAACCTGGAACCAGAGAACAGATGTTAATATATAAATTAAAAACTAAACCCGAATAAACCTGGAACCAGAGAACAGTTGTTAATATATAGATAAAAAAACTTTATTAGGTTGTTTTTGAATTGAGGGATTCGAAAAGATTTGAATGATGGATTCCAAAACCAACCACACTAGAGTGGATAAAAAGTCCTGCAAATGAAAGTGATGGATTTCAAATCCACATCAATCCAAACAACCACCAATGGATTTGCTCCTATGAGTTTCAAATTCATAATTAAGTCCTTCAATCCATATGCCGCTTAATTATTATTCACAGTAAATACCTGATTCTTCAGCAAGCCGCATACAATGGCAACATGTGAAGGAAGAACATTTCCAGCAAGATATTTAAGGACTCCATTGGAACTTGGAAGGCTAGATAGCTCAAAGTGGTCTGATATATCCAAGAACAACCGACATCCGATTTCTTTCGTGATGTCTGTAAGGCGCTCAAATGCAGAACTAGTGATAGACTCAAATTGAGGCATCCCGGTGACTACCACCTCTGGCTTCAATTTTCTGATCAGCTCCACCATTGAATCTGACTGCCGTGGTGCTTCAATGACTGCAATTGCTTCCTCTGTTTTTTGCACATTTTCTGTCTTCTGCAAATGGACGAAGTTGTCACGAAAAAAATAGAAATAATAAATAATTATAAAAAATAATAATAATGTGAACCAAGCAACACCTAGAATTCTCTGAAATTGTTCATGTAGTTGTTTTCCTAAAATTAAAAAATAAAATTGAAAAAATGAAGTGTCTAGAACCTTTTCCGTCAATGTCAAAGCCACAAACTTCTAAGGACGAAGTTAAGAAAACAGAAATTACAGGACAAAGAGCATAGCATAACATTGTTCACTAACTGCTTATCTTCAGATGAAAATTATAATTTCTTAATCTTGTTCTGCCATTAAAGTGTTGTCTTGATTCCCAATTTAGTTTCTGGCTTTTATATTCCTTCTGATAAAGCATTAATAATATACTAAATTTTTGAAGTACCAATGAGAATAGTTCATATTGTCGCAAACTCCACGTAAGTAAGAAGTTGAATTCACGTCTAAGCTATTAAAATTTACAAAGCACAACGATGAGAAGGTGATAGAACGGATCTCAGAGACTTCAACAATCACCGTACCTCAATGTTTAGAGATGTCAACCATTGCCTTGGTAGATGCCGCGACAATTGCTCATCAACAATGGCAAGCCGTGGAGACAACAGGCGTAGAGCACTTTCTATAGCCACTGTCCTTGAAGGAAACACAACAACATTCTGGCCCACAAAATGGCAAAATAGAAGAATGGAAAATTAGATATCTTAGATGATCTTAACTTACAAAACCTGAAAATACAGTAAAGAGATTAAATTTCCTTACATTTGCAGTAAGTGGAATATGATGGTATGTTCTCATAAAGCCCGAGATGAGATTACGAAATCTTCTGCTTCCAGCTGGTGGTTCATATGGGAAAGATGAATTCTTTTTCAGAACATTAGCAAGATAAGCTAGGAATGGGATCTTCTCATCCGCAACAGAGTCATCTTCGAAAGACAAATCTAAAGAGCTGCTGATATCATGGAATCCATTTCTGAGAAACTCAAAAATCTCTTTTACCTGTCACAGCAGATGATACAGGGTTTCATTTATTTCTCTCTGGAGAGTCTTATCCATTCTCATTCATTTTCTGACTCGTACCGACACAATCACCTAAAGAAATTTTTGTACCTGATTAGGTTGACGGAGCTGGCAACTGTAAACTGATAAAGCGTGAGAAATACGGCCCCCAGCTTTAGCATAGGCCCATGCTGTTCGGGCACAAATCGATTGATCCCCGACAAGACCCATGAAAAACTCGAAACGGTGTGGACTGTTCTTTTCAATTTCAACTAATGCTGAAATATCTGTGTCAGCAGCCTGCACGAAGAGATTTATTTAAAAAAAAAAAAAATTGTGGATATCATCAAACAATTAAAGTTATAGCTGAACCTGAAGAACTTTAGTCTGCCATAGCTTGTCAACACGCAAACCACGACGCTCAAACAAACGTCTACATACAGCTTGTCCTGGACGACCTCCCATATTAAAGATCATAATCCCCAGAGGTTTTATAACTGATATCCCTTCTTCAACAGCCCTCGCAATTAATCCAAGGCCAAACTGATCTTCAACAAAGCCCTGCAGAAAAGTAAATAAGGCAGTATCAGGAACAGTAATTTATAAGTAACCACAGGGCAGAGAAGGTACAAGTATAATTTAAGCAGTGGAATAAACAGCTTTGCCAGTATTTGTAAATTATAAAGAGAATGAAACTAATTCGCATAGAGATCAAGGACTCCAGCACTAATATATATGATAAGAACTAAATATCAGGTTGGCCAGAGAGACAAACTTTTAGCATACCTTGATGAATTATAAACAGAAAATATATTTACTTGCAAAGAAAACGAAACTGCCCTTGATTTAACATCCGATTTGACAGAAATTTATCTTTCAGTTCTTGTAAAAATAGCTTACAGCCTGATATGCCTGCTTCAGCAATCTTAAAATCTGAACATTTTTCATGGATGATATCGACTTCCTCACAAGAAAGAATATAAAAAGTTACAAATCAAAAGTCAAAACATCCACAAACAGATTGTTTGCTCCATGAGCAAGACCAATTATCAGGATAACTATAATTCAATACTTCAGTGGAAGGACTAGAGACTAGTTGAAAAGAAAAGATCAACTTAGGTCACAGTCCTGATAATACATATGTTGCAACGGCTATAACAACGCCATATACATATATTGAGAAAGTCTTCATGGTTACATAATTAAATAGAAGTTTTAAGTTTCCATACTTCAGTGTTATCACGCTGATATACCAGATAATAGTGAAAGTTGAACAATCATCTGACCTGAAGAGCACAATAGTTGCTCAGTGAATGTAAGAATTCTTCACTCGCATTTTCTGTAATCATTTTGGACATTGCATCTGGATTAGGATTTAAAATCTGCATTGAATAATGAGAACGATCAAAACATGGAAAGAGACTAATCATAACAATGACACACAACTCCATAATAAGCAAACAATTTTACATGTCTTGTGTACGTGAAAAGCATCTTAATTTTCTAAACTTCGCAGAAATAATTCGTGAAATTGATGAAATTACCTGTGGTATGCATCCAACAATTCGCTCAAGTTCTATCTGATTATCTCTGCAGTAAGACAGCAAATCAGATTCATGAAACTCAACCCTGTCGAGCAAAGTTTTTTTCTCCCCATCATAAATTGGTTGGCCTTTTTCATCCAAAGCATTCATATACAGATTTATCCAAGAAATCTTTATTGCTCTTGGATTAATATCAAGCCCGTAAACCTGCAAAGTGGTATTTAAGTGTATTAATAAACCTTTTGATTTTTTTTACTTTTACTTTTTTGTCTCTAATTGCAAGTAGAAACTTGAAACAATGTACTATAGTCAATGGAGACAAGCAAAAAAATTAAGTCACAAAAATGGAGTAACCAATTGTAGTATTAAGGGACTATGGACCTTTAAGGGTGACCATTTCTCTGCAATAGCAATGGATATCCATCCATTCCCACAACCAAGCTCCGCTACTGTCCTGTCCTTAAAAATAGAATCTGGATGTCTGTTGATCCCCTCATAGAAGGTGAAAGACCAATCCTCTGGCATAAAGATACTGGGTATTACCATCATCGTGAGTTTCTTCCTCTTTTGAAAACCTGTGACAAATAATAAGAGAGTTATCACTGCTGATAGCTAGTTCAAAAGAATTGGACAAAAGAAAAATACCATAAAGAAAAGGTGAAACATAATCGATCCATTACATCAAATGAAACAAGAGAACAAAAACTCAACATGAACAATCAAGAAGATAGAGTACTACCAATCTGAAACTCACAACAACAGGGATAGAGAAACACATCAGAGAGAAATGGTCCTCAACATTGTTTAATCACTTCTGATATCCCCAAGTGTAAAACGTAGATTGAAATAGTCTTTAATAATATGTGTGGCCATCATAAATTTCTCGAAATCTAAAAAAGAAGAGCTCGAGTCAAGCTCCTCTGAAGATGATTTTCAGAATGTCCTATTCGAGTTTCTAGCTCGACTGGAGCCTAAGGCTCAAAGCTGAACTCATACTGTACTTATTACAATTATACTGTACTTCTTAAAATCGATTTTTTTAGAGATACTAGGAAAACGACCACCACTAAGAACAATAAGGTGCAATAGTATACTGAGCGTCAAATTACACTCATGACATCAGGACTTCAGCAAGTGTAGCAGTATCTGTTCATCTCCGGTATTGTAACACTCATATTCAAAAAGGAAAGGACAAATTTTATGGGTGAAGTCAACATCGGTGAAACTTCAAAAAGCGCTTCACTCCCTGTTTCCCAATTTTGGACGTATTGATACTCTTATCACTTCTTCTCAATATTTTATCCTAAACGAATCACATAAATATATGCAAAATATGTTCCAATATTCAAATCGTACGTTGAATGACTCGTCCAATTATCTTCGCCGAATCAAATCACAAACAAAATCATCCACTAATCAACACAATCACGCCAATGCATGTTTAATATCGAGATAGCGACTATACCTTCATACTGTTCGAGATAAATGTCTTGAATTTGAAAATGGTAAGTACGAAGACACTCTTCGGAGGCTTCTTTCGATTCAAAGCGTTTATGGAGCTCCGAGAGGAAGATCCGAGCATCGGCACGGGTACTCGGGTTCTCTAGACGCTCGAGGAGAGATCGGAGAGCACCGTACGCCGCGTCACCGGACTGTTTACACTGCTTCAGGAATTCCTCCATGGATGATGCCCTCGCCTCGCCCATTATTGGTGTGTGTGCGCACCCGTGATACACAGAAGCAGGAGCCGGATGCTGTGCACTGAGCACCGTATAACTGTATATATACACAAAACATGTATAATTTAAGCAGTATTAAAAAAGGTAATGTATAATTTAAACAGTATTAAAAAAATACTATAATTTAACTAAATAAAGTAATGGACAGGGACCGTAATGAATGTCAATTATCATACCTGTACCAACGTTGGCAAGTTGCAAAAAAAGAAATAGAACTCAAAAGTCTCGTTTTTATTAATCTAATCTCGAAGGGACGAAATAAAAATAACTATATATAGAAAAAAAGAATCCTAGTAGAATATCCGCGTAGAAAAAGAAAAGTAATCCTATCCTAATATAATAAAGATTGCTAGTTGAATTAAAAAAAAAAACAAAAAAACTAGTTCTAATAGAAATAAAAGCTTGCGTCAAAAGTAATAAGAATATAAAAAAGGAAAAATGTATTAATTTGTCAGTAAATCTATACTCCTAGTTTAAATTGAACAATAAACTATTTTTTCGTCAAAATAGACACTTGATTTTTTTAAAAAGATCAAATAAACTCTATACTTCTAAATTCGAAACAAATAGAATCAAATAAACTCTATACTTCTTAAAAAGACACTTGAATCAAAATAGACACTTGAATTTTTTAAAAAGATCAAATAAACTCTATACTTCTAAATTCGAAACAAATAGAATCCTCCTAGATATTAAAAAAACATTATATACATTCATAAAATAGTTAATTTAATAAATTTAAAAGTGAAAATTAAATAAAAATATTTATCTAAAAAATAAATTTGGGCATTATATATCCTAGACGAGGCAATCATGTTTGGCCAAGAAAGATAATGTAGCCTCGTCTGGTCTGGTCTCCACCACTTACTATTATTTTATTTTATTTATTTAATCTTATTAAATAAAATGCCGTAAATAATATTGGAATATTAAAAAAATTGAAATTAAAATAAAAATAGAAAATATCACCAAGCAGCCACGTAGGATTTTAGTCTCGGGTTCTGCAAGTACATTATTTTGGGAGTTCTTGTGAATATATGGAAGTAATTTCTTGCATTCTAAATTTACAAAAGTTGTCAGACTTTTATTAGATAATCTGTGATTATCCTAGTCTAAACAAAATCTGTCGTTACCATAATTATACGTGAGATTAGGATGTTTTTTTATTTATTTTCTTTTATTTTATGTTCATCTATTTATGTGCTGATTACGTAGACATATTAGTTAAATCTCTTACTAGCTCCGAATAATTTCACATGGACCCTGAGCTTCATTGGCCATCTATATTTTTATCTCGATTCTTCTCCACCTAACCAATCATATGCCCCACCTAGACCCCTCGAACTAGTCGTTAGGTTCTTGACTAGCGTCTAGAGACTTTCACAATTAATATTGATATATATGTTTCCATTATTGTATTGGTTCATAATTTCATGAATAGAAACAAAATAAGGGTTTTATTTCAAATTTGTGTCCGAATATTCTCAAAATTAATGAATGTTGTGAATAATTGTGAATGGTGACGTGTCCAGGACGATTTTAGTAAGTTGTCAAACTCGTAAACTTGATATTTTAAACAATAAAGTTTAAAATATAATACTGTAAGTTGTGAAATGAGTTATACTTGAATTCTGGTGCATTTACTTTCCAATTTACATAATAGATTGGATTAGATAAGGGTGGATAGAATATGGGATGAGAGGGTATATTTGTTATCTTGTCTAATATCTACTGTGGGTGATTATGTCCAATTATTAAAAAGGGACAGTCCATATCCTGCATTTACTTGCTCTGTTAATAGGATAAGATAACTCCAAATTTACTTAAATGTCCCTTATATTATTTGGAAAAATTATAATAAAATAAAAAAGAAAAAACTAATAGAAAACCAAATTAGATATATATATATATATATATTATATCAAGGTTGTAGAAATCGTTAGGGACTAGTCGGACGGTAGAGCGGGACCTAGCTAATAGTCGGGGCTAAATTAGACATATGCGTTGTTAGGCTTGGAGGAATTAAAAAAAAAAAAGAACATAGGCTTCTAATTGGAGCCTATCAACTAGGCCGAACTTAGTCGGAGCTAGTCGAGATTTTTTACAATATATATACAAGATAAAAATACAAAAAGTAAGACAAATTAATTATCATTATTTGTCCGGTAAAATTTAATGAAATTAAAATAGGTGGGTTATTAAAAAAGTAATCAAATGCAAACACCATTAAAATAATAAAACTACTTCCTACTAAAAAAAAATAGACGGGATAACAAATCCCACCTCAAAAGGAGGGATTTGTAATAGGGCTAATTTATCTCGAAATTTGTGTTATCCCGGATATCCGGGATAAATTCACTTTTTCACTCCAATAAAGTAAATATTGGATTATCCATTATAAGTTGTCCTTATTCAGGTTAATCATACGAAGTAAAGGTGCCCGAAGAGTATAACAAAGAACATAAGTCAAAATTATTTATTTTTAACTGTAACACAGAATATATACATTATGAAAATATTTGTGTCAAATCCTAAAATCACAGCTGATGAACTGCTAACATGGGGACCGAGATTTCCGTTCAATTTAACGTTAATATAATGTTTCCAACTTCCCACCAAAATAAAACAATAATATCGTATCCTTTATCAATTTAGATTCCCAAGAAAATGTCTCCATACACAGATTTTTGTCGACTCATTCTATGCTACCCAAATGGGTAGTACCCCACTTGGGTGATCCACCATACACTTGGAAAGTGTATGGAGATCAAATTGCTACAATTGTTTGATCTCCATACACTTTTCAAATATATGGTGGATCACCCAAGTGGGGTACTACCATTTGGGTAGCATAGAATAAGTCATTTTTGTCTTGTGACACAGTGCCAGAAATCTAGCTAGCTACTTTCCGTCCCAATTATATAGGTTTGTTAATTTTTTCACAAGGATTAAGAAAAATTATTAGAAAAGACAAAACATATTCCCAATGAATATTATACTACTCAATATAGTAATATATTTTTGGGTGATGCTATTTAATTTGGCTATAATCTATCCGGATAGAGAAGGACAAATTTGAAATGTTACATATAAAAAAAAGGGTAAAATAGTATTTTATATTATAATTCCTTAATATACACATGTTTAATTTTAAATTTTAAATTTTCCGATTCAAATTAGCATTTTTTGCCCAAATTTA
Source organism: Ajuga reptans (assembly GCA_032274785.1). Lineage (NCBI taxonomy): Eukaryota > Viridiplantae > Streptophyta > Magnoliopsida > Lamiales > Lamiaceae > Ajuga > Ajuga reptans. The sequence continues at coordinate 860,202 of JAUEKW010000043.1, forward strand.
ATAAGGGTAAAATGATGATTTACTCATAAACAAGTTGTAATTAATATTGTTTTTAATGTTTCTAGCTAGATAGATTCTAGCCAAGTAGATTT
>JAUEKW010000043.1:863258-876169 GCA_032274785.1 Ajuga reptans
GCATATTAGCTAGATATGATGAAAAATGTCAATAAAAAAATTAAAATAAGTCGTATGAGTGTTTATTGATGGTTTTTAAAGAGTTGTACCTTCATCAAAATAAAAAGTTGTACATTTTCAAACAGGACTCTTTTTATGGGACGGAGGGAGTATTTCCTTATATCTATCTACAAGTTTGATAAATTAATTTTATGATCCTCTATATTAAGTCTCAAGCGTTTTATAGTAAAACCTTATTTTTTAAATAAATAAAAAGGAGAAGTGATTTATAATAAGCAGTCCTGCTCTTCTACCCACTATGTATATAAGTTAATATGTCAAGTAGCTAATATGTCAAAATCTCATGAGATTGAGTTAATTAAATTTATAGATAAAATATTTAAACATAAATTAACTTGTGTCCAAGGTGGATAGGGGAACATTCCAGTATAATTAAGATTGTACTAATTAAAGCAATTTGCTCTAAACATTCTAAAAATAGTATTTTTCTCTAATTTAGAAAATTCAAAATAGAATAAAGACAAAAAGAAGAAAAATATTCATTAAGTCTGCTCAATCACAAAAGATACGCACTATTTCCTTTCCAAATTAAATAGATGAATATTTGGGTCCAAGATTACAACGAATTTTGCTATTAAAAGTAACTTTGATATTTAAGACTATTGAAACGGTAAAAATATTTTAAAAAGAAAAATTACCCTCAAACTTTATGAATGATTCCAAACGTGACTTCTCTCTACTACCTTTGGTATCTCCTTTTTATGTATGTATGTATATATATATATATGCATACATATTAATGGAAATATGTGCATATAGTAAAATTTATCATAAATCCCCCGGCAAAAAACACCGCACCGCTGTTGCCGCACTGTTAGATCTCCATAATTATTATTTTCTTAAAATAAAAAAGGAAAAATAATAACAAATCAGCCCCCCCACCCCCAAGAAAGATCTACCGCATGTCCTAATAAAACCAGATTCACAAATTGCGCCTCACAGTATATAGATTTGGTGCTTGAGCTGCGCTCGATATAGCTCAGACAAATTTTATTTTTATACAGCACATTGAGATATATAAGAGTGTAGGATTTGTTTTGCTGATTTTTTCTTCTTCTTCTTCTTCTTCTGTTTCACGATTTGGAGTAGCTGGATTCATGGGGAGGGTGGTGGAATTTTGGATTTCCATTTGTGTTTTGTTTGTTTTGAGCAAATGCGGCGTTACTAGTTTTGAATTCAATTCGTTTTCCGCTGAGAATAATAGCTCAGATGTGTCACTTCTGGAAACTATGTCGTATTTAGAGTCTGTGTATGGAGTATCTGCTGCAGCTGTTCCTCCCAATGCTCTCATGGTAGGTCTCACTCTTGTTCAAGGAGCTGCTGCTAAAATGGCCGGTACTCTCTCTCTCTCTCCCTCTCTCACATCCTGGATTGTGTTATTTCGCCCCTTTTGTGGTTTAATTCCGTCTCCATTGTATCGATCTGATTTTAGAAATTTTAATGCCCGTTTCATTCTCCCTCTTTGTTCAATGCATGCTCCAGTTCTCTTCGATTCGGAGAATTTTCCATTATTTTCCGGAATTTTATTTGAAAAAATTGTGGGAGGGGTTGTTTTTCATTTGTTATTTAATTTTGTTTTAATCTCATTTATCTTGTTTTATATAATTTATGTTTAATTAATCTGATGTATTTATAATTTATGTTCTTTTGGTCCACTTTTACTAATTTTCTGGTATGCATAATTTAGTTTTAGAATGATTGTATGGTTGCTTTCTGTGTGTAATGAGTGAGTCACTTTTTTGTGCCCATTTTTTCAAATGTTTAATGCGTGATATGGGGTAGCTTGATTGGGACGCCTTTGTTCCATACCGCTGATGTTACTTTACATCTATAATGGATACAGCTAATGATATTAAAATTTGCCAAACTATCTAGTTGCTAGATGTAAAACCAAAATTACTTTTAACAAAATTTATGTATAAGCTGATAAATGACACCCGAACATTTCCAATGCCCCGTTGATATATAAAATATTACTATTGTAATGGTTTTTCGTGCACAACGTTTGCAGTATGTTTGGATGGAACATTACCAGGCTATCACTTGCATCGTGGGTTTGGGACAGGAGCAAATAGTTGGCTCATCCAATTAGAGGTTTGTACATTCTTGTCAGAGTTTTGTACTTAGGCGCTCGATTTTGTGGGTTCTACTAACTATGCACTTAAAAATTGACATAATTTCGTCGAATATATACCAGATAAAAAAATATGAACATCATATTCTGTTGCTTGTGGCAGGGTGGAGGCTGGTGTAACAATCTTAGATCGTGTATTTACCGTAAAAAGACACATCGTGGATCATCAACATTATTTGAGAAACAAATTCCATTTACAGGAATACTTAGCAACAAGCCTGAAGAAAATCCAGGTTCTTAATAAAGGAATTAGCTCATTCTTTTCCCATTTCAGATGGTGGATTTATTTACCTTATTTTATTTTTGTATATTCAGACTTTTTTAACTGGAATAGAATTAAGATACGCTATTGCGATGGGGCTTCGTTTGCTGGGGATAGTGAGAATAAGGTTTGCAGAATTCTCTCTCTTATATTACCTTCTGGCGTCTATCCTTATGAGTTTTGTTTGCATAAGTGGTTTTTCTACATATGCAATATGAAAGTTTTAGAGTAAGGAGAGATGATTCCTCTTCCTAGTTCTATCAAATACCTTATTCTGTACTTGTTAGCATTGCGATTAAATTTTTAGTTTTGGTTTGTTTGACTATTTCACTGTTGCTACAAGCGGAATACCTCTTTTTCGTTTTTTTATTTTTTGGTCCATATAGAGGAGTTGTTCGCATGCGCATCAGATAAGCATGAGTTTTTAGCTCATGTTGAAAGAATCAACAAAAAAATGGCCTAATATAAATTATATGTTCAAGATTGAAGAACTCAAGTATTTGGGTCATTTTGAGTTTTATGCTGGGTTTGGCTGGCAGGCCCAGTTAGAGTGTGTCGATCTTGGAATATGACAGCTACATGCACACGTGACTTTTATGAAATTCATTAGGTGATTATTTTAGTTTTATACAACTGATTTTTTTGGTCTTTGTCCTTATAGGCATCTTTAAGTCTTATATCTTTTGAGTATGTATACATAGTTTGAGTCACTCTATGTACTGGTTGTTTTGTACAAAAGAGATTCCTCATAATATTTTCCTGCCATATTTAACACATATTAATGTAGGCTGCAGGGCTGCAGTTTAGAGGACAACGTATATGGCGAGCTGTAATTGACGAACTAATGTCTAAGGGGATGCACAATGCAAACCAAGTAATCATCATTGTGTCACTACATCTCTCTTTTTCTTTTCTTTTGTTTCTTCCTTTTTTTTATACTTATTCATGAGATATTTTGTGCTTCAGGCAATTCTCTCTGGTTGCTCTGCCGGTGGTCTAGCTTCTATATTGCACTGTGATGAATTTGGGACTTTGTTTCCTAGAAGCACCAAAGTGAAGTGCCTCAGTGATGCTGGACTATTTATGGATGCGTAATTCCTCTCTCCCCTCCCCCCGAGGAGAATTTCCATGTCTTCTTAATTTGTTAAGCCTGTTTACTTATTAAAGTACATGCTATATTTTCCCAAGTTTGTTTGTTTGTCTTTTATTAATTTATTATTTGTTTTATTTTTATGAATATGTGGTTTCCTGCAGTGCTGATGTATCTGGTGGACATACACTCAGAAGTTTCTTTCAAGGTGTTGTTAGCTTACAGGTACTAATCAATCAAATTGACTGTAACACATACAATGATTCATGGTCAATTTTGTGATATTTCTAGTTCGTTATTATTTGATTTTCAAGCGGTTTTTCTCCTCTTATCAATCTCAATCGTGTGATTACTTCTATGAATATGATGTCATTGGAATAAGATAGTAAGTGAGAACCATATTTGTGGTTAAGCTCTTTGGACATTTACCTGTTATTTACTACTTATGATATTTCTGCAGCGCCTTTTAAGTATATTTTTTAACTTAATGTTTTATCCTTCCCAGTATATATACTTGCTATCAGTTGTTGCCATCAAGTGTAGATAAGTCGGCTAATTTGCACAGTATTCCTTAGTAAATCCTGTATTTTCACGTATTATGACAGGATCTCGGGAAAACCCTACCAAGCAGTTGTACCAATCACCTTGATCCAACTTCAGTAAGTCGACTGCTTCTCCGTTTAGCCATAAGAAAAATCTATTTCTGCTCAATTTTGTCCTCAAGAAATCTTCTTCTTTTCTCATGAGTTTACCCCTTTTTCTCTGCTTGTCTCTTTTCCTTGGCAGTGCTTCTTCCCTCAGAATTTAATTGGCAGCATCAAAACTCCTATGTTTCTTCTTAATGCTGCCTATGATTCATGGCAGGTAAAACAACGTTTCTTCATTTTGCTTCTGGAATCTGGCTGTAGTACAATTTTTTCACACAATAAAAATAAAATAAGAGATACATGTATCCATTTCATTTCTATTTTTTAATATATTCAGGTCCAAGAAAGCTTGGCTCCTCCAACTGCTGATCCTCAAGGCAACTGGCATGATTGTAAATCGAATAATGAACGATGTTCGGCAATGCAAATCCAATTTCTGCAAGGTACATTCTGATACTTAATAGAAGCTTGTGTCATGCTTTTGGTGTTCATCTTCTTCTTCTTCCATTTTTTTTTTTAATTTTTATATTTTTGGTGGAAGCAGATTTTAGGAATCATATGCTAAGCACAGTACGAGGCTTCTCAGCATCCAAACAAAATGGGTTATTTATCAATTCGTGTTTCGCTCACTGCCAGTCAGAGAGGCAGGATACGTGGTTTGCTGATGATTCCCCCGTCCTCAACAACAAGGTACACCAACTTCTTTTACTGTAAATTGGTAGTACCTTTCTGTAGTAAATGTTTCTTTTGTGGTATGGGGACATTTTAATACATAAACCGATCCTATTCCATCGTCATATAATGGAATAGTTTGAACATTTACATTGCACATTATCAGAAACTACCTTTCTCGAGGCCAAAAAATCGAAGGTCACCTAAATTTCATTTCAAAAGATACTGTTTAAATGGGGTAGATTAAGGAATTATGGTGAGTATGGTTATTATAAAAATAAAATGGTAAAACTTGACCATTTGACCAAGCGTTTGGGGGTACGCATGACCTTTGCTTTTGACTTTTGTTTTGGTTTCTAACCCTTGATAAATGTAATGTGGAGCTTCTCTTATGCTTCTATATTTCCCATCTTGTCTCTCATTTGCTCCAAATACTGGAATTTCATCCTAATCATTCTCGATATTGGCTTTTGTGTGGCTCACTTAGCATTTAATTATTAACAAAAACTTATATGTGACAGCCATACGGATCCTATTCCGTGCCCTAACCTTATTCAGAAAATATAATTTCTCTCTGCCACACACAAGACTCTCTCTTAATAATTTACATACATCATCTAAATTATTCTAAGGATTGGGGGTTGACTTGTAATTAAAAATTTGAAAATTGAAGGGGGCGACCGCCCCCCTTGGTTTCGTCCGTGCTTGTGAACATCCTAAAATCATTAACAGATAAGTTTTTTGGAACTATTCATTAATTCTTTTCTGTCTATTCTTTCATGAGTTGTTCCAGCTCGAATCCCGGTAGAACTTATGGTGCTGATTGAGAACATGCACAACTCTTTTACTAGAGATCACAAAATAGGGTTATAAATACTTTTTCTCGAGATCTTCTTGCTGGCTTAGTTTCATGTTTTGTATTCCATCTGTATAGTTACAGATTTTCTTTTTACCATCTTAAAGTCTGGGTAATTTTTATTACAGCCTGTGGCAATTGCTGTTGGAGATTGGTATTTCGATCGAGCTAGCTTCAAGGCTATCGACTGCGCGTATCCATGCGACAAGACCTGTCACAACCTGGTATTCAGATGAACGCCAGGCTAGTTTTGCAACTCCTATTGTTAGCTCAAATTCAATTATATATAATTGATTGTTGATTCAGTTCTCATTGATGCTGCTATATATTGTTGTTAGAAATTTCATTCAAGGCAATAATCCTCAATTGCCATTTGTTTTTCTTGATGTACTCTAATTCTAATATTTAAGTTCTTCAAAGAAAATGAAGAATAATTTATTATGTAGTGCCAAGGTGTTTGTAATAGTGATTATTCCCCCAAACAAAGAATTAACTTTATTTTTTTCTCTGCATTTTCGAATTTTATTATTTTAAGTGACTAAGTGACTATTGAAGAACATTCAAGTATATTTGTGTATATACATATATCACATATGCATACTTCGGTCATTGAAACCCTTAACTAAAGAAACTAAAAAAATATTAAGCATCACATTGAAACCCTAATGATGATTATTTGGTGTTGTAGGAAGAAACTCATTCAACTATTGATGATAGCTCGCGTGGAATTAATTCTCGCATGACAAAGATGATCCCACACCACAACTTCATCATCTTATTCACTTCATTTCATGTCGTTTTATAAAACTTGGAGGCCTATTCTAAATACTTATAATGTTTTAATTTATACCCGTTCGTTCCGTAAAGATAGGCTTAGTTTTATTTTAATCCGTCCTACAAAAATAGCTTACTTACTATATTAAGCAATTTCCGTGTTTGCCCTATTTAATGTATTTCGATATTCTCTACATCAACCAAATATATTTAAACAATAAATGAGATATGTGTACAAAAGAAATATAGGGTTAAAATATATTACTATATTACCCTCGGGAGACTAGAATATTCCAAGGGAGTATATGAAACTCTTGAGTCTTGAGGGCCTCCTCCTTGCCACTAGGACAAGTCCAAGACGGAACCAAGGGGGCGCGGGCGGGACAGTCGCTCACCCCCCTCCCCCCACTCAATTTTTTTTTCTTTTTATGGAGAGTATACATATATATCGTGTAACAGTTAAAAAAAATTAAATTTTTTCCCCCGCTCACCAAACTAAAATTTCTAATTCCGTCCCTGTGCTCATCGATGGTCTATCTCATGTTTTTTTTACCACCAAGAGACAAGAGTTGTATACTCTAAACCCATATATAGCAAACGTCTCTATTTAAATTAACTATGGCTTTGGAGTAATTTTTCAAAAACTTGGTCATTTCTTTTGTATTGTTTTATGATAAATCTCACTTAAGTGTAAGGTCATTTTATAAACATAACAGGTAAATTGAAACTCGGATAGTATAATAACTTGGATACTCATCTGTAATTAACTCAAAGATCTAGTCTTAAAAAGAGCATGACTTATCTAATTACTCGACTCAATAATTCTATCACAAAATAATATGCGTCTCAAATATTTTTTACAACAATTAACTAATTGTCTCTTAAAATAGTTTATAAACGACCTTAATAATTTGTGTAGCATTTTATTACGACAAGCTATCAAATAAAGTTATTATTCGAGAGAACAATTATCGTATTAAAAATTGTCACAAAAGATATTTTTTGTCGTAGTACCCTAAAAAAAAGTTAATACTCCCTCCATCTTAAAATGATAGTCTCACTCCAAGCTTCACAAATATTAAGAAAATTCATTTATAGCATACGTAAATAACTGTTATACCTTTATTTAATATGATGAACGGAAGAGTATTATATATAAATAAAAAAATTATGAATTATTTATTAGGGGTATATTAGAAAAACGAGCATTTAAATGCATTCTTAAAAAAAGGAAGACTATCTTTTTAGGATATCTAAAAAAGAATTATCTTTTTTAGACGGAAAGACTGAAGAAGCCATGAATAATAGATTAAATGACTTTGTTACATGCACGTGGGATCACGAAAGAGACCTTGATCAATATGGGCCCACAGGCCCACATATATACGCTTCATGTGGTGTTGCTGATATATCTTAATGGGCCTTCTTATCATTGAAATTTCTCTGCATTATTGCAAGTTTTCTTCACCAGCCATTAATATATATATTTGTCCTTTTGTACAATATACTTGATTCAAAAGCTGCAATTGGGTCCATTCTATGTAATTGTAAGACCCATGAGTACGATAACATATTGATCAATTTTTTTTTAAATAAAATTATATTGAACAATTGTTTTTTTTTTTTTAATAAAGAAACATACTGCTGGTAAACTACATGTATAAACTTCAATGTGTGAGAATTATGGATCTTACAGAGTCACTGTGGTGAAATATTTCAGCGTACAAATATATGAAAACATTAAGATGTTCTTTATAGTGTTAAATATACTCTAACTGTCTTATAAGTATAGGAGATATCGAATATCCACAACTTACATAATTATTATAGTCCAATTAATTATCTAATTGCAATAATTAATTATATTCCATATAATTTATCACAATGATATTGAGCCACCGAAGGCACCTCATCGAATCCAATTAAAATACCAATAGATCAACTCTTCCGTACCACTATTACATGTTCGAATAGACACCACGTACGGGTGAGGTCGTGCCGACCCGAAATTCTATCAGGCAAAAAATTATTTAGCCCAGCACAGTCCATCCCCTTAAATATATTAAGATTTTCAGTTCAGCGGTGCCGGTCGGGCTTTTGGCGCTTTCGATCAACAGAACTTATAGTAATCGACAACTACTGATAATTATAAATAAGATTAAATTGAATTAACACCCCTCTATTATAAACTACAAATATAATGCTTTTCTCGTTTTACCATTAAATGTTCATTAACTTGGTATCAATTATTAATAGGCAGAGAAGACGTCTCAAAGTTGATCTAATTAACAAATTTATCTGATGTACATCAGACAAATTAATACTACATCATTTAAAAAAAAAAAAATACTACATCATTTTTACTATCTTAATATATATAATTTTGATTGTATCGACTAAGAGTGATTGAATTACTAACCTACATCATTTAATTGTGAGACGAGACGATGCCACTAAATTACCAAAATGTGAATTATTTTATTTTAATAATTGAGTATTGAAATCTGGTGGTCAAACTAGTTCTTTTTAATTCCAAGCCAAATTATTTTATATTTAATACTACAACTAATTATTTTTATTATATAACAGTTTTTATCTGTTGGTCAAACATGTTAACCAATCAATCTGGTTCTAACATAAGTTTATTTAAAGGAAGAAAATTTATAAAATTAAATATAAAAGAATCTTACAAAGCACTTGATAAGTAAACTTCAGCAAGTTTGATCCTGATTGTTATTTAAAACCAATTTTATTCGGTAAAATTCAGAAGTAGTGAAAGTATATTAAGCAAGAAAAAAGTATCATATCTATTAATATTATTTCATCTAAATTAATTCTTTTAAATACATACATATACATATAATATGACATTACTAATACATATGGTACTGTGTCATTCAATGGTACAATTGTTGTAGAACCCAGAAGTCGTTGGTTAACAACGGTAAAACCCGAAAAAGTAAGAAAAATAAGCAGTTCAAATACTAACATGATTTTACATAAAAAGCAAATGACAAAATACTAGCAATCAAGATGAAAACTGGTAATCAAACAGGAACAGTATTTCATTTTATAATTATAAAATGTCCATATCAACAATTCTGTCTATAATAATGCCTCCCTATTTACAGATTCATGAACAACACACCAAGAATCAGGATAACCGAGGAATTAATATTGTCCGAAGGCGGTCGAAAACGACTGTTGCTGCTGATTTAATTTCCAATTAGCCAACGAACCATCAGTTGAAAATTGTGCTTGTGGTTTCGTTTCTTCATATATTTCTTGATCATGAACTGCATTTCCCAGTGAAAATGGATTCTGCACATATTCTTCAGTAATTTCTCTTCCTTCGAAGAAACTGTTATTGCTTAAACTCATATTCCAATTGTGGACCTTCATGGTAAATGGGCTTGTGGGAAAGTTGCAAGAAGGTACAGTTGGGCTTGGCATAGAGGAGGAGATAACATTAACAGTAGAAGGAATATTGAAGAGGTGAGAATCCAATTCTGCCGAGTTTGAATTGAAGAGCCCGTAGTTCAGCTGCTGAAACGAGAGGAATTCTGAAGGCTTAGAAACAAACCTGTTGTTGAAGATGATTTGATCATGATTGCAACTGTTAGAATTGTCTGCATCGGTGAAACTCAGTTCGCTGGATTCTTGTGATGTTTTGTTTGGACAAGTGTTTTGTTCATCTGAGAGGGGTTTGTGAGTTTGGGGGTCAATGCCCCTTCGTCTTAGTTTTTTCTTGATGGAAGAATTCCACAGGTTTTTAATTTCATTGTCTGTTCTTCCAGGCAATTGTGCTGCAATCTGCGACCACCTGATGTTTGTGAAAATAACATTAACAAAATGTAGGAATTAAATATGGGTGACTTTTACCACTAACTTTAACCGAGAAATTTCAAAAGCTACGTTCATCCTCACAAAACGTAGTTCCCAATTTATAATTTAATACTACTCGCATAAAATGTATGCGACATCTTAATCGGCTCAATTTTCAACACAAAAATAATAATTTAATATTAATAATATGTCTACCTGTTACCAAGAAGTGCATGCAGTTCAATTACCGAATTCTCTTCCTCAGGTGAAAATGTGCCTCTTTTTAAATCAGGCCTAAGGTAATTGATCCACCTCAACCTGCAGCTCTTTCCGCACCTTTGAAGCCCTTCAAAGAATGATCACGAAATGAGAATGAGAGAGAAAGAGAGAGAGAGAGAGAGAGAGAGAGATACCTGCTAACTTAGGCACAGAGCTCCAGCAGCCATGGCCATATGTAGTTATGTGTTTTCTGAGTTTGTCATCTTCCTCTGGAGACCAAAGCCCTTTTCTTAGCTTCTGCTTGTAACTGCCGCCAGAAGGCCTGCCCATCTCAACTATGCAATGCTTGTATAAAGTTATATAATACAAAAGGATTGCTAAAGTTTTTTTGGAACTTGTTTGCTCAACTCTAAACAAGAGAGAGAGAGAGAGAGAGAGAATCAAGTGATAGAGAGAGGAATTAGGAAGGAGGTCACATTCAGGAATGTTGTAGTTAACTTAGGTTTATCAAACTAATACAATCTTGATTACTTTTTATAAAGATTGTTAACTTTTGAAGGGGAAAAACAATGTCTTTGAAAAGGGGTTTTTTTTTTTTTTTTTAAAACCAATGAAAGCGGGTTTTAGGACAAATAATAATGAGATTGACAGCACTTGTGGGCCACAAAGACAGATATTTATTTGGTGGAAAAATAAAAAGGTTGTCCTTTTTTTTTTTTTAATTGTGGGAAGTCTGAATCAGTGATAATAATGGGCATAAAAATATTGGTGATCAAACAAGTCCACACATTTTACACAGGTTTCCAATAATAAATCTGTACAGTGGACTTTTTATTTTTGTATGATTAGGACTTTTTAATGGGGGTTGTATTCAGCTCCAAGCAACCCTCTTGTAATGGAAGAGTTATGTTTGCAGAGAATAATAAGAGGATGTGTAATATAGCTGAAGACTACATTGCCCAGATTTTGGTAGTCTGACTCTAGTGGCATTGTCTCATCGATTTATGGTGAAGATCACGGCTTCGCCTCCTCCGATCCCCACTAAAAAAAAAAAAAAACTGTTTACGTTGAAATAGTTGGTTGATCACAGCAACTTCAGACTATTTAGTTTTACTGGGTTTTGGGAGAAAATGGCATTTTAACTAGAAGGTTTCATGTCAAAAAAAAAAAAAATAGTAGTAGGTTTAATTTATACGAGTCGGAAGAATTGCAAGCCAAATGTTATTAAGTTATATATTTCAGGCTGTTTCTCAAAAAAAAATTGAATCAAATATATAGTACAGCATGATCAGCAATTCAGTATTCTTTCAGCATCCATGATTTATCAAATTCTACTTATTTTTATTGGGTAATTAAATACTGAAATCATCATATCTATCATTATATTGTAAAATATTTGAAGATTCAAAATTTAAATTGTAAAGAAACATTTTAGTTTTATATATATCAATTTGAAATATATAAAGATTCCAAAAAAAAACCAATATATATTTTTTTAAAATCTTAAACTATCTATCAAAACCTGAAATTACATCATAAAATTAGAATTTCTTTTAAATAAAAGCAATAAAAATAATTTTATATTAAAAACTGAGTTTATGAAATAATTTTAACTTCTAAAAGAATAATTTAAGGATTTTCAGAATTATTATTTTTAAAAATTATTTTAAATATTTTCTATGTTTTTCAAATAATTTGAAATTTTATTAAAATAGTTTCAAATAATTTGAAAGTCAGAAAATAGTTTTTCAAAAATAATTATTTTAAAAAATCTGAATTTTTCTTTAAAAAGTTTAAAATAATTTGAAAAAATTAATCTCTAACTTTAGAATATTATTTTATATTTTTATAATTAATTTTGAACTTTTTTAAGAAATCAAAAGTTTTAAAAAATAATTTCAATATTTTTCAGTTTACTTTCAGATATTTTAGATGGAGTTTAGAGTTTTGAAAATAGTTTTCATAAATCTTAAAATAGTTTACGATTTTTAAATAATATTTTAATCTTCTCTTGGAAAGAAGTGGAGGTGGCAAAATAATAAATCATGAAGTTTGGTTGATACTTGAAAAGAAAAAAGTTTAGGTATCAAAGTGATAAAAACTTTTATACTTGATGTGGCAAAATGCCATTAATCCCTAGTTTCAATTGGTCCCTAAAGTACTATTTGGTTCAATTAGTCCCAAGTGTTTCAAGATTATTTCAATTAGTCCCAAACCTATTACAAAAGTCTATCTTTAGGGGTGTGTTTGCTATGGGCTGAGCCAACCAAAAATGGTTGGGCCAGCCCGAGTGTGTTTGGTTTGAGGGAGGTTGAGCCAACCTCCCTCAACCACTATCTCTCTCTCCTCAATCAACATCATCTTACACACAT
>JAUEKW010000043.1:876269-897470 GCA_032274785.1 Ajuga reptans
TTTATTTCAGATAATAAGAAAATCAAATATACATCCACAAAGCGCAACAAAAGTTTGCTTTACTGTATACTCTATCACTAGGTCATAGGAATCTCGACTTAACGTACCATCGTGCTCGACAAACCCGACCTAATGGGCCAAAAGCCCAACTTGGATGCGGTCGTTCCAAAAATTATAGTATATTTTACGAGGATGTGTCGGGCTTTGCTCATCAATCTTTAATCCAATAGAATTTTGGGCAAGCCGAAACGACATATGACATTACCCCAACAGGTAGGACAGAGTCACCCAAATTGCTACCACCGTCTATACACACACGTGATGTGATATTGAGATTTTGGATCCACCGGAAGTGTATAAAAAGTGTTTTGAATCAACCTTAATTTAAGGTAATGGTGTTTCTATTTATAAAATTGCATAGAACTTCTTGTGCATACCAAGAGAATCAAATTTGTAACTTTGCTAAAACTACTCAAGTTTCTCATGAGTTATTGATCCAAAAAATAAGATGGGTTTCGACTAATAATAATAAAACAAAACAATATCTCAAACTCCGAAAGTAAGTTTATAAATCAGTATTAGTTTAAAATAACGTCAATAATTTATTAACAGTTAAAGCAGCCAATGATATAATAAAAAACTTAAATTGAACAAAATAACAACTTAACAAGACATTTTTTACTCCCGTAATCCACAAAGAGAAACAATAACAATTCTAAAAGTAATTACGAAGTTTAAATATAGATAATCTATTTTAAAATTCTAAGAAAAGTTAGTAATAAAATTTGATAATATATAATGAACCTAAACTCCAAAATATAGAAGAAAATAAAAGAGAGGAGAGACGAATTGACTATCAAACGTAAATTTATGGTGGATAAAAAAAGAGAGAGAAAAAAGAAAAATGACAAAAATCAAAGAATAAATATGACCTTATTGACAAATTATGAATGAAATTGGAAAAAAACCACTCTCCGAGAGTTCTACATTTGTTATAATACGACTCTTCCTATATCTTTGTATTTAAACCAAGATATTGCATAGGGAATAGTACAAAAGAATGATTTGTTCGAAAAAACAGTGACAAATCAGAGTGCCATTAGTTTATATTAATATCACTAGAAACATTTATATCTAACATATCAGAGTGGCGCAGCGGAAGCGTGGTGGGCCCATAACCCACAGGTCCCAGGATCGAAACCTGGCTCTGATAGTTTTTAACTTTTTTTAAGTATTTCTCAAAATTATTCTTTTTCCTTTTTATATTTTTATATTTCTTAACTATTCACTTATTTATCTCTTTTTTAATATTTCTTAATTATTCATTTATTTTTATCTAATATTATATTTCTTGATTATTCATTTATTTTCATTTTTTTTATTTCATAATTTTTCCTTTTTAAAATATTTCTCAAAATTATTCTTCTTCCTTTTTATATTTTTATATTTCTTAGTTATTCACTTATTTATCTCTTTTTTAATATTTCTTAATTATTCATTTATTTTTATCTGTTATTATATTTCTTAATTATTCATTTATTTTCATTTTTTTATTTCTTAATTTGTTCCTTTATTTATTCTGTTGAAGATAGCAAGCTTCTAAAAAACCACTCCTTTTTTATATTTCTCATTTCTTAATTCTGATGGCGAGAGCAGGCTTCCCAAAAACTATTCTGTTTTATATTTCTCAATGATTCATTTATTTATTTATTTTTCCTTTTTATGGTGTAAATATTTCTAAATTATTTATTTACTTATTGCTTCTTTCATTGTATAAATAGTTTTCCATCATAATCATCACTATTATTATTTCTTTTATATTGATTCTTTGATGGTATAAATATTCTCAATTATTTAGTTTCTTTTATAGTGTTTTTTTTATGGATATATTGTATTTCTCAGGGAAAAAAACCAAATACGTCCCGTAGCTTTTTACTTTTACGTCATTGGTCCCGTAAATATTTACTTTTTCAATTTAGTCCCGTAACTCAACTTTTTCTACAATTTAAGGACAATTTTGCTCGGAAATAGCACGTGGAAAGATAGTCAAATACAAAATTATTTATTTCAGAAATTAGTCAAAGATTTAACATAAAAAGATGCTGAAATCAGTCTGATAAATGCCTCATCTCTTCCCACTAAGGATCATAGTAGGCTCCAAATCTAATATAGCTTCATCCTTGCAAAGATTAGCCATCAGTTCCTCCGGCAGCACGACCGTCACGGCCCGGCCCAGGCCGCCCTCAGCCGACGGCATCACCATTATCAGCCCTTCTCCGCCCACATTCGCCACACGATAACTCACGTGAACGGGCCTTTCCCCCTTGCCGAACACTGCACCATACATCACCCCTTCCCCATTCTCACCCACCATGTGCTCTGTGTTAACCAACGTAAGCCTTGGGCCGTACATCCCATTTACAACAAATGGGCCAAGCCCAGCTACATGGCGGTGGATGTAGTCCGTTACTAGGCCCAATTCACCAGTGAGCAACTCGTGAGCATCTGCAGCAACGACAGAGAAGCGTAGAGCATTGCCGAAAAAGCACTTGTCTTGATTTCTGGAGTCTGTGCATATAGAAAGGGAGTGCTTGTGGTCGTCGTTGGGGTTTTGGTAGCGTGTGATGCGGGACCAGAAGAGGGCGGCGAGGAGGTCGAATGGGGTGGCGCCGGGGCAGCGGGTTTGGACTTGTGATAGCCGTTTCTTGATGGTGCTATCGGAGAATTTGAGTGTAGCAGTGGCCAGATTTGATGGAGTAGAGTTGGTAGAGTTTGATGGGGGTGGGGGTGGGGGTGGGGGGTGGAAAGTGGGGGGGTGAGTGAGGGGTATGCCACGGTGGACTTCAGACCATGACTTGATTAACAGAGTGGCGCTTGTTATGTCTGCATGCATGTGAGTGCAGCTCAATCCAATGGCAAGCCCTCCACATTTGAAGCTGTTTATCTGCAATGTTTTTGACTTGTGAAAAATCAAGATACAGTTTAAATTTAACCAAAAATGAGTTCAACTTTCATCAAAGTTATTTTCTGGAATTGCATTGTATATGATTTATAAGATGAGATTCTCTATTCCAAACTCGATTGTTTAAGCCGTTGTAATCTATAAGTTAGTGGCTTATGATGAATTCGCAAATCCTTCTCTAGGATTAGTACTTAGAGAAAAAGAACAAAATATCAACTGGGTTCTTTGATTTAAAAGTTTTTTTCTTTAAATATATCAGATTTGTATTAATGGTATAATTATATTAATAGAGTATCCTAGCAATATGAGAACAGAAGATTTAAAATAGAGTTACATAAAAATGATTTATCTAAAAGTCAGTTTAGTAAATTAGTACATTAATCATGAAAGTTTTTAGAGATCAGTTGTCTCTATGTTAGGCATGCTGAGTAACTGTAAAAAAAAAAAAAACAAAAAAAATGTAAAATATCCAGAGATAATCTCATTTGCTTAAACATGTGTCATGACGGCATAAATATTGTATAAATGTAGTATCTATAATGCAAAATAGAATATAGATGTATATATTAAGGAATAATGAGGTAATATAGAATTAGTCGGTCTGGGTTATCTATATTTGGGGCCACGTTGCATCATCCTCCTTGCAACTTTCTCTTTTATGGAAATCTTGTAACTGACATAGCATACGAATGTTAATCTCTATGTAGCTACTAAAAAATTATTTGCTATTCTTATGGGTGTGTTTGGTTGGGACTGAAGCATGTTGTGGCACTGTTGATTGAAGTAAAGTTGCTGAGAAAAGTAGCTGAGGAATGTAAAAAATGTGTGTTAAGCCCCAAACAACTATTAAAGAACAGAAACCCATCCAAACACAACCTTAGTGTCTACATACTACAAAATATGTGATATACTTTATCTGTCTTATAAAACGAGTCATATCAGAAAATGTACAATTTTTTATTTTTTGTCAATTTGATAAATGTACAATTTTAAAAAAAATATTATTACACACTTTACAAGATTTATTTTATTTTTTAATTTTACTTACTCAATATTGTCTAACTAATTTGTGAAATAAAAAATTTTAATTTTTACTTTAACTAGAAAAGCGGGACATCGGTTTTTGAAACAGAGCGCTTATTTTGGGACAATTTATTTTCAAGAATGACTCTTTTAATGGGACAAAGAGAGTAAAACAGATCTTTAAGGGTATGTTTGTTTATGGATTGAGTGGGGCGTGGCAAATCCGGACGTGTAAATCCTAGGACGTGCGAAGCCAAATGATTATGTAAATCTTGTGTTTGTTTTAGGATAGAATATGGTAGAATTTGTAAAAGGTGCAATTATTATGCTGGAAAAATAATGAAAAAGTATTAAAATTTTGATTTTTAATGGGTGCAAGGAGAGAGAGTAGAATAGGTTAGGATTTAAGTGGACTAAGAAATCCTAATTTTAAGTCCCAGTCCAAACACAAGTTTGGATCGACCCATCCTCTATCCAGACAGGCAAATCCGTAAACAAACATAACCTAAAAATTTATAAAATATAGATCATTAATTTTGTTAAATGTTACAAGTCAAACATCATGCGTGCAGATGTACTATCTTAAGGGTAGCATAGAATCGCCGCTAACTACGATCTTTCAGTGTGGAATAAGTGTACTAACATTATACTATATGGGTGTCCAATAAAAGAACATTTGTGTATTATTAGCAATCAAAAGAGAGATTATGCACTAGATATTTAACAATCTAGAATTTAACATTAAGCAAACAAATATTCCACGAGAAATTCTCAAATTAACTAAATATTGAATATTATTACATATAAATGCATTACCTGGATCCGAAATGGGGACCAAAAGGTCGGGTCCTGGGGCATGTCCTCCCACACCGTCAGATCCCGCTCCTCATCCGCATCCGCAGATCTCAGCCATTCATCAAGCGTACCACTCACACTCGCTTGGATAATCCGCACCCCAGCATCATTGCACTTAATCATCCAACCGCCATCGGGTCCCCGGGCCAACCGACCCGTTACGACCGGGTAGCTATCCAACAGCCGTGACAGAGAAACCCGAAGATTGTCGAGGTCCGACTGCAATGGGCCGTCGTCGAATGGGTTTGACCCGTAATAGAACACAATATGGATCGTGTGAAGGCCCATTGCCTGGTCCAACACCGACAGCGGGTGGACTTTACCGGGTTCGGTTGGCTGACCCGAGACCACACTCAACTTTGACTGCACCTTCACTCTGCTGAACTTTCCTTGTTCCATATTTTCACACACTGACACAGCAATTCAGTGTGCAATATATTTATAGTAAATGCGCGCTTGCAATGCACGTGCCAATGTATGTATGTGTGTATATTTACACAATTGACGTATGGGTGGGTGGGGAGTAGAGGATGTTGGTTGGTACGTATTAATGGATTGGATTAGTATTTATGGGAGCGCCAATTTCCTGCAAATGCCCTCCATAAAAAGTGTTAGGTTTGTTTGCTACAGTTATGTTTGATTACACTAACGAACACGTCTTACAGGATTTAACTGGTGTGATCGAACATCTCATTTTTATATTTTAAAAGTATTAAGTCAATTTTTTAAAAATGTATTTAGAGAAACGGAGGTTTTTAAGATCCGCGCCCTTCATTAATATGGTGATGAGTTGCAATAATAAATGCAGATGATGGCCGCTGCCTAACTTTACTGGTTTGGAGCTAGGTTCGCCTGCACGGCCAAACCTAGTTGCTTTTCTTCTTTAATTACTGAAATTGAATGTTCATTAATATTTCTATATAGGGTACTACTTTTCTTATCAAATGGATTAGTAGAGTGTAAGGGCATGTTTGATAGACAAGATAAGGCCCACATTGGGTAAGAAAGTGGGTAATTCTCTACTACTTGAATGACGTTTACCCACTTTAATAATTCACCGTACACTTAACAAGTGTGTGAAGATAAAAAAGGAAGAAAGATTAATCATGTGATCCACATACACAGGTTTATTTCTTACTCACCCGAAAATATACACCATATAGTTTATCCACTATCCAGGACCGCTCATTTTATGAGGCGAAGGAGACAGTCACATCAAGCCCCGTAAAAAATGAGAAATTTAGGATGCCCATATTAGCTTGCAATACTATATACGTATATATATATATATATATCTGTGTGTGTGTAGACACATACTAGAGTTGTCGTGGTAGTCTAGTGGTAGAAAGTCTTGCCTAGGAAGTTCGACCCAGTTCAAAACCCCTCTTCGTTACTTTTAATGTTTTCTATGGGCACGCTCCTTTAACCTTTTTTTTTTAATTGGGCCTGTCGCCTTGACACCTACTGCCCATTTTTCTACTTCTATTTTTTTTTATTTTTTTTATTGATGTTTGCTCCTGCAACTTAAAAGGGCACATACCAATTTTGAAAAAGACCCACAGTTACAGTTACGAACGAAAAAAAAAGAAAAAGAGGGGAAAGAGGAAAAAAGAAAAAAGATGTGTTATTTGAACGGACTTGTCATGTTATGTTAAATACAACAGAATTATTTTGATTATTATATATTATTTTATCATTTCATATTTATTTTATAATGTATACAAAAATCAGGGGTCCCGAATTTTTAATTCGACTTAGGCTACTTCAATGTTAGGATCGGCCCTGCCACTATCTAAATGCATACACATACCCACATGTTTTTGTGTAGATCTACGATGGATAAGATATGTGGTGTATATCTCATGATGTAGCATCCAAAATACCACATACACGTGTCAAGATATGATAGATCCTTAATTGGTCGTATCTAATTGGGTAGTTTATAAAAAAACCGGCTAATTCTAAACTACTCCATGGAGTATTACCCTTATGGGATATATGTGTGACAAATATCTTGTTATTAGAGATTAAATAGATTTAAGCCATTAACTCTTTATTATATGCACACTTATCATACATCTACCATATGAGATAATGTGGCATCTTATCTTACTATATAATAAAAGAGAACCTTCTATAAGAGGAAACCAAAAAAATATTCCGCCCATTTTCACTTTCTAAAAATAGACATGTTTAAATAATTTACAAATATAATAAAAGATAAAAGATATGTATATATAGTAAAATAATACCAAAAATTAGTTTTAAATGTGTTTTTTAATATAATTTGCTATATAAAAATTATAGGTAACAACTTATTATTGATATATTTTATAAAAAAATTATAAAAATTAAAACACAAATTTCCTTTTCGGTTCTTTTCTATTTTTATGTAAAAACTAATTAATTAAGATGCTGAAAAGTTATTAGTGTTAAAAATATTACTTGTTCTAAAGAGAGATATTATGCTAAAGACAAAAACTTATATGCCACAGATTTATGGATCTTTTATGTGCAACGAGTTGGATTAGTTCTAAAAGTATTACTTTTATGCTAAAAAATATCACTTAATCAGCCAAAAGTATTACTTGTTTTAATAAAATTATGAATGAAAGTAATATTTTTGGCCAATTAAGTGATACTTTTTCGCCACCTTATTGAGCGGACCTTAAAATAGGTTCTAAAAATAAAAATATAAAAAATTTGAAATCCGTACATTTATTTTTTAGCTATTAATATTGTTTTGCTAAAAAAAATAATATTTTTTCAAGAAAAAACTAATATTTTTAAAAATTGGATTTGGATCAACCCGTTGTACATAAAACAATACATGCATCGAGGGCACACAAATGTTACTCTAGGTAATATATTTTTTAAACTAAATAATATCTTTCAAACTGTGATACATTTTCATTAAAAAAAACTCTTATGTGGCTTTTGCAATTATCCCATTTTAGCGGGATTGAAATTCTTCCACATGTGTTACTTTTACCTGAAGGGTCTTCACCGATCACCATAGCTGCAGGTAGGTACACTATCTATTACTCTTTTAGGCGGACCAACGAGTAAGAAAAGAATCGGAAAAGATGGTGGCTCGCAAATTGATCGTTCAACACGGCGGTGCTTCATTCGACCTCGATTACGACACCGACGATGGCTTCGAAGTTCTCTTCCTGTCTCTCTCTCATTTTCTCTCTCTGCTCGAAATTGACTATTCTCAAACGATTCCCCGCTTTTTGCTTGATTGCGTTTCAGGTGCTCAAGTTTCAGCTATTCTCTCTCACTTCCATTCCACCTGATCAACAAAAGGTCTCCCCCTCTCTTTCTTCTTCAATTATTTTGTCGCTTGCACGATGTTCTGCTGATCAAGATATGGAAGTGATTTTGAGTGTATTATGTGTTTGTAAATTGTCTCTAGCATCTGGTAATTCTATGTTGATTCTACTTAATGAATGCACAATTTTGTATTTCTACGTTGGGTAAAATCAAGGAAAATTATTTTACATTCGGTACTGCACATCAATTAGTTGTAAATTTCCTTAAGCCATAGGAATGATTTTGTTCCTAGTCCATTCATGGCAATTGTGAGAATTGGGATCGATATAATATGCTTACACTGCATGGAATATTTGTATTCACGAGTGCAGGCAGTACTTACACATGTTATCTGCGTGTGTCAGTAGATTAATTCTGTGCTGAAATTAATGGTTGGTTTCTGCTTGTAACTTAAGATATTGGGAGGTGATGATAATACTGTGGTATTGGACGATTCTGATCTTCAATCAGTCGCTGATAAGTTGCGTTTGGTCTCAATTGATGAGGATGAAAAAGTCGAACAAGAGAAGTCTGTAGCTGGTATCATGACATCTGACGAGGAATTAGCTCGAATGCTGCAGGTTCTGTCTGCTAACTTTATGCTGCTCCTTACTCTGTTTCTGTCATCGTCTGATTTATCAACCTATCATCTAGTTACCTTAGTTGAGGGAAGCCTTATTAAGGTTAAGAAGCAGTAGTTACGACCTTTGTTTTTAAATAAGCAGGAATGCTAGATTCTTTAGCATTACATTTCAAGAAATTATTTGTCATTTGGATCTTTTACTTGCTGTCGAGTCTATTTGTTTTGGTTAATACATAAACAGTAGACAGATTTCTCATAAGATCTTCAACGCTGCTCATTGGTGGATTGTTTGTTAGTTAAAAAATTTGATTGCCGCCTGATTTATTTTAATGACTAAAAACTGTAAGTATATTAGTGTCGCACGTGTAGCATAAATGAAGTAAAAATGATTAGTATGATTTTCGTAAACCATCTGAGACCATACATTGTTTGCACTCCTGTTCTTTCAGTTAGGGGTCGAATCTTTTTTAACATCCATTGAGGAAGTCAGAAATTAAAGAATTCCTTGTGAAGTTTT
Source organism: Ajuga reptans (assembly GCA_032274785.1). NCBI lineage: Eukaryota > Viridiplantae > Streptophyta > Magnoliopsida > Lamiales > Lamiaceae > Ajuga > Ajuga reptans. Next base: position 885,525 of record JAUEKW010000043.1, read on the forward strand.
TATTTTTGAACTAATTATATGATTCAGATGATTTCATGGAGCTGGTTTCCTTTATTGGGCTTCTGTTGAAAAATTATTAAGATATCTTTCTTTCTATTTAGGCAGAAGAAGAAGCACTAATGATGCAACAGTTTGTAACAAGTGAAAACAGAGAGCAAGTTGAGCAGAAAATTCGGCCTTATGTTGATCAAGTTTTAATGGTAATTATTGTTTAAAGGTTACATTTTGTTCTGTCATTTGTGTAAAGATTTTTGCATCTGTTGTTTTATTGCGATATAAGAGGATGAAGCAAGTGCATTTCTTTCTCACTCTGTTGCAAAAATGCAGGGATTACAACTTAAACTACTTGTATGAATTGCTTGCTTCTTTGGAATTTGAGATATTTAATAAAAGTTCTTTATTTATTTGTTACTGTTTGAGGAAAATGAACGAAGTTTTTATTGGTATGGATATGATTTGGTGCAGTATGAAGATCCACATAGACAAGAGGCCGCTCGGAAGACAGTACCAGTCGACAAGCTTGAGGAAAAAGCAATAGTTGCATTAGCCAGGGTAAGATGATGTGCTATGTCTCTTCTCTTTAACATTTTAGAATTTTGGATGACATGGTCATTCAATATTATCACTGTTAAAGTGGATTAGTTATATGACAAGGAGTAAAGAAATTTCAGTTGGGAGAGATGTAATGAAACTTGTCCCGTTTCAGATTTAGTTAGAGATTGGAATTGTATCCTGTAGGCTGGTTTGTTCCATCATGGTAGGGACGACTAACCCCTTTGTAATTTTCAATTTTTTTTTAATGAAATCTTGTTGTTTCTTTATCAACGAAAAAAGAGAATCCACAGATGCTATCAAGTTTATGTTAGCATTTGACAAGAACTGTCTAAAAATATTCAAGAAATATAAAAGATGTTATTGCCAACACAGTTATTGAAGAATGAGTATATATGTTTCTTCTGATTGGCTACAGTTTTACTATTTTGACACGCATCATTTCTCATAATGATCCACTTCTATTAGGAGGGAAGTTTCAAACCAGCAAAATATGCAATTGATCATGCATTCCTGTTGCAGTTGCTGTTCTGGTTTAAGCAGTCATTCAGGTCTGAACTCACTTGTTCTTGTTACTCACGAATTGATGGATGTAAAACCTTGCTAGAAAACAATGTTTCATTATCTGTCATGCTTTCACTTGCAGTATATTGTATGACATCGATTGTTCTTTCATGGAAAAATAGCATCAAAATTCCAACTTATATAATGGAAAAATTTAGCGATTAACTGTCTAAGAATAGCATACGATCTCTTATTTACTTGTTACGTCAACTCAGCAATTGTTGACTGCTTCTGAAAATGATTACCAAATTGAGAAACACATATTGGTAACTGGAAGATTTTGTTGAAGTTCTTTCTTGTTTGAGATGACATCTGTATATAAGTCTAAGAATATACAACAATGCCCAAGTATGCCATGAAAAATATATTATTTCTCCAGGAACTTAATCTTAGGGACTTTAGTATATGCAAAGTAGAAAATTAAAACTGGATTCCAGTTTGCTACCTGGAAAATTTGATAGCTTCCAGTGATAATTATATAAGAAACGAGTGGTGCTTATACGCACTTTGATGTCCACTTGTGAGCTTTAGTTATCACATTTTTGTTTTAAAACAAAAATATATTTGGCAAAAGACAAAGGTCAATGGTCTTAATAGAAAACTGCATATTATCTTATAGATACTTTTTCCATCTTTGCATCTTTTGCCTCGTTCTTCAAATGATTAATGTAATTACAACATCTGAGCTCTAGTAACTGATATACTAAACTCTGGATGCTCAATGTTTTTTGGTTTAGGTGGGTAAATGCACCTCCTTGTGAAAGTTGCAATAATGACACAACCAATCAGGGCATGGGCGTTGCAACTCATTCAGAATCACTCTATGGAGCCTCTCGAGTAGAACTCTACCGGTCTCTCTCTCTCTCCCTCCCTCCCCCTGTACATGCAAATAAATAATTTCTGATATCGCGTGGAACTGTACTTATTTTGGCATCCTTTTCAACTTCTGCAGGTGCAAGTTATGCTCAAATGTAACCCGTTTCCCGAGATACAATGACCCAGTGAAGGTATAGTTTTTCATGGAGTGAGAAGCTTTTGAGTCTTAACTTATTGATTGTTGTTTCTATTCAGCTTCTGGAAACAAGAAAGGGGCGCTGTGGGGAGTGGGCTAATTGCTTCACACTATATTGTCGAGCTTTTGGCTATGAATCTCGATTAGTAAGTTCCCTTTCTCAGGAACCTATATCCTTATACATTCATTTACTTCTAAATAATGTGACTTCTCTTTTATGTTTCATATATTTTCTGGTTCAGTGGAAACAACAGACTTTACTGACTCCACCTGCAGATATAAGTAAATTGAGCGCGTTACATAACATAGGAAATCCAGTTTATCTAGGTAGGCTAAACCAAAGTTGCCAGAGGCTGATCTCAGAATCTTCAATTTGGTATCTTTTGACTGGACGGCAATGGAGACAAATGTTGTTTAGAAGAAGTAAATAATAGATAGTTTGGCATAATAAGAGTGATCGACCAGTTCTCTTCCAGTGGCCATTTATACAAATTGCTGAAGTATGCGGTCCTGGGTTTGGGACTTTGATCCGCAAAAGATGAACTTTGGTACAACTCGACCAGACTTTCTGAGATTCCGCCTCTACTTCTATCTCAAAAGTAGCTTTATTTGAGGGAGCTTCTTTTACTAAATCCAGAGTATTTAAAGAAGAAGCATAATCATCTGCCAACTATGAATTCTAGTTTTTAGGGATTGCAATAGGGTTTTCTTGGGGAGAAGCCTCTCTAGCCTTTCGGTTAATTTGCTCGTAATACAGATGGAAGACAATAACAGCTAATAGAAGAAAACAACCATATTGTAAACAGTATAGACTGAGTAAGGCTCTTGTTCTAGAAAACATTCAGTTTGATTTTCCTGTGCGATTATGCCAGCTAGTTAGCATCTTAGGGATTTAAAAATGTTGGCTCATATAAGAAAATTTAGATACTGTTAGTATTCCATAATGCAACTTCGCATACGCTTTGCGGTTTTAGTTAATGACATTGTGTGTTATATCAATGAGATCTATTTCAGAAACTAGTCCAATATTGATAAGAAGAGCTTGCTTCAGTGCCATTATATGCTTTCCTGTCATTTCTAGATCTTGGACTTCACAGATCATGTTTGGACAGAGTGCTTCTCATCATATTTGGGAAGGTAAAGCTTGTCTCATTTCTGCTGGTTCAATTGTGTTTGTTCTTCCTGTTCTTTTTAAGCATCAGAATATTCTGTTCATGTTATGCAGATGGATGCATCTTGACCCATGCGAAGGAATTTATGACAATCCATTATTATATGAGAAAGGGTAAAAATTGAATTGACAATTGATTTTTTCAAAATCAAGTTGCTATGATCTTGGAATTGGAAACATGCTGTTTAGATCTCTTCATTTTTTTTATCATACACTAATATAATTGTCATTATATCATTTGAACTTGCAATTTTCCTTTGAAGTTGGAATAAGAAGTTAAACTATGTAATTGCTGTATCTAGAGATGGAGTTTATGATGTCACTAAACGTTACACAAGAAAGTGGCATGAGGTACTGCCATCTTCAATTCCAGATTGGCATTTCTCTTCCATTTACACATTCAGAAATTCTATCTTCATATATTAGTCAGAGACACTGTATTGCAGGTTTTATCTAGACGAGTCTTAGCAACCGAACCTGCTCTGGCAAATATCATCTCTGATATAACAAGGGAACGGCGTAAGAATTTCAGCCCTGAGATGCTCATAAAACTTGATGAGCGTGACAAGAGTGAAGCAGAAGAAATCGAGTGGAATTTGTTTTCCAAAGATGATGCTTCAATCTCACTTCCTGGAAGACAGAGTGGGGATAAGGAATGGCGCATATCAAGATCAGAGTTTGGCTCTGATGAACATTGTTCCTTAAGTTCCTCCTCTTGTCCAGTTCGCAAATGTGTGGATGAGCATGTAACAAAAATATATAATGCATTCTCTCCTGCTATTTATCAGTTAATAGAGGAAGCATCTGATAAATCTAGAGCAACAGAAGTCCTTGAGATTCTTAGAAAGATATTAATTAGTCTGAAGAATTCCCCTTTCAAAACCAGGAGAACTACAATTGATGCTGCGCCGACCAATTTATTGTTCAGTAGGATGCTTCCCGCATTTGGTCAATTGTTTGATGCTCTTTCATTGAAGTGTGAGTTGGGGGTTGATGGGGCCCCTGATATATGTATGGCTTCAGATCCTGTAAAAACATCCTTGGCACTACCTGTTGTCTTCCATGCGTTGGATGATTTGATCCAGAATTTAAGTGGTTGCCAGAAGCTGAAGAAAGAATCTCTTTCATGGCCACTTCTCAAGTTGAACAGAATATGTTCGGGATTTGTGCTTGCAAGCGGTGAGGAACTTCCTTTTGGAATAGTACGTATCAAATTTTTAACTTGGTTCTTTCATCTTTGTGAGTAGAATTTCTTTTGAACTCTGTATTGACAACAATATTTATTTTCATGTGCTTAAACTCTATTATCATCATCGGGAATTGATCAGGCTACGTCTGCATTTGATGGAACTCGCTTGTCAAAGTGGGAAGAACCAAATGGTGCAAAAGGTACAAAATCGTTTTCTCTCGGATGCCCTTATTATTATAAAAACAAACACAGAAAGGAAAAACAAAACAAGATTCACTTATTAATCATTAAATGGTGGATCCTTCAGTAGCTAGAATATTACATTGATTTAATCATGTTTACTTCATTGCCTCAACCTATATGCATCATGTAACAATGCATTTGGTGTTATAGGCTGTTGGATCATTTATAATGTATCAGACAACCAGATGCACGAGCTAGTTGCTTATGAATTAATGTCGGCCAATGATGCTCCAGAGAGAGATCCAATGGACTGGTATGAAATTTTGAATGTTTATCAACTGTTAAACAAGTCTGCATTCCTCTAATTAGTGACTGGCCCATTCTGTGCTACTCTTAGCACAAAATGTTTTCTGGAATATGGCATTGACGCTTGCTCATTCGAGCTTAGGCACATTCTCTCTCTCTCTCTCTCTCTCTCTCTCTATCACAGACAGCTTCTTTTGTGTGTGTGAGACGGTTTCACGTTATGTGTGTCAAATTTCTTAGATATAAAGGATTGATTGGTAGTTAATTATACTCGTAGGATCCTTGAAGGAAGTGGAGATGGAGGCTCCAGTTGGCACATTCTGGATAAACAAACCTCACAGAAATTCGAGAAGCGGTTCCAGCGAAAAACATTTAAAGTCGAATTAAAATCATTTCCAGCAAATGCCTTCAGGTAAAATGTTCACTCAGGAACTTGCATTGCAACGGTTGATGATGCTTTTAACTGATCCTCATAAATCATGATGTTGCAGGTTTAGGTTTGTAGCTGTAAGAGATGCAAAATCTACTTCGCGGTTTCAAATAGGTAGTATTGACCTCTATGCAAGGACAGACAGTTGTAGCCCCAGTATGTAATAATTCTAAATTATAATACTTGTGTGGAATTAACAAAATAATTATTAAACAAATTATTTTAATGTCTATGCTGTAATCTTATGGGGTGGAGGATTTTGATGGCTTTTAGTTTTTTTTTTGGCCAATCCAGACTCTTGTTCAACTGCTGTCGCTTCTTTATATTGTGCATATCTTTTTTACAGAGTATCATAATTTTTACTTTTCTTTTCCATTATTATTATAAGGCAAAAAAATTAACAATTTAACAAATTGGAACGATAGAGTTGGAAATGGAATGGGTCTCAGCCTTCTCTTGCAAAAGAGATGAAGCGCAGTGCTCTCTAAATCATCGATGGTTTCAGATTTAGCATAATTTAGGATTCAACTTCATTAAGTCATCCTTACATGAAAAAAGAAGCATGAAATCATCTTTTTCTTTTATCCAAAATTAATATGATTATACAACCTTGAGAAAATAAACATACTTTGTGCTGTCTTGACTGTAGATCGAAGCACAGGTGAATTTTGATCCTTTAAAGTATTTTACGGTACATTTCGGAGAGAGAGTAACATACTTTATGTGGAAGTTGTACCTATAACTTTTAAGGACCAAATAATCTTTTGTATCTCTCTCCTCTAGAAGTTATTTGGTGGTTCTAATATTACACTCTATTACAGAATAAGTAACAAATGTTGGTATTACATTAAAATAAAAAAAAACAATAAACTTACCTATCAGTCTCAAGGAAAATGACGGCTGTAAAAAAATGGAGATGATAAAAGGGGCTGAAGCAGTCTGCTTATCTAGCAGTTTGACGCCACTTAAAACTTCTACAAAACCACCCCGAAAGGGAAGTGAATTTACAGGCGAAGGTACAAAGCTAGATCAAAGAAGGTTTTCTAACAATACACCAAAAGCAAAACTACTATGATACACAAACAACAGGTGCTTCATCATCACTTGAGTAGATTATCATGACTCGAAATGTCTTGCTCCATGAAATTCCTCCCGAATAATCTCATCTCGAGTTGTTGAAACTGCTTCGACCATCCTTGATACTCTACACAAAGGATAATGCAACACAAGTTAACACGGAGGAAAAGTAAGTTGGTGCTGTTGTATATGTCAAAAAATCGTACCAATCTTTTAAAGGATCTACTTTGTGCAGTTGTCTTGGCATTCTCGGAATCTGGTTTGGCACGATCTAGAGCCTATGGCACAAAGAAAGACACAGTCACTATTCCAGGCATCAATTTGGGAAGTAAAAGAGGCAAATTAAGGTCCAAAACACAATTTAATGATCCAATTCCATCGAGAAGTATCACAGAACTTGCAGAACACGCTGTCAATATCAAACGGAGAACACAATTTATTGACCAGGAAGGGTGGAACCAAACAGAACATCATTATCTTCTAGAAGGAGATATATATGCTACTCTTTGGAGGTATCCAAGATCTTCTCGTTACTAGTTAGTTCAATTTCTCCGGCATTTTTGTATTAGGCTGAAAACAGTAAATGGTGTATTTATGCACACCTCTCTAGCTTTAGTCTACCAAAGTTCACTTTCTGCATGATCCATAAAATTGATGGTACCAGATTCCAAAAATTCATCTATAAACTATATCTGTGTTATAACCCATACTTTCATCTGGGAAACCACAATTCTCATTCCTATTTGTATGGATTTTCTTTCAATCGCAATTTCCAAACAAAATGCCCCAGTTAAGATGTTGACTGTTAACAATTTCAGGCATTTTTCTGGTATAATAATTCTAAAGAGTTAAACCGGGGCTTTTACATGCATTTTAGCCTTCTTTCTTATTAGATTTTGGTTGGTATTTGGAGACAAGAAATCCCCACAAGGGTTTTGGGGCTTTTGAAGGGAGAAACTGCCGAGCGATCATAAGCAACATCACAGAAAAGGGAAAGCGTCTTTATTCCACTAGTCCAAAAAGATAAAAGTTCCTAGTGCTTAGTTTTAAATGTTACTTATTTAAGTGAAAACTAGAACATCCTCCGAGATACTGGGTGAAGCTCATGATAGACAAGCAAATTCCACATCCAAAGCCTAATTAAGAAAAAATTCATTATAGTGCAAGTCGTAAACAACCCAAAAAGCATTACTCACCTCTATCAGTGACTCCACACGACGTCTCATCCTGGTGTGCATGAAACCTTCTGAACACTGCTCAAACAAGAATCATTGAGATCATGAGACAAATTATAAAGAAGTCTTGTTCAAAATTAAAATTCACATAATTTTATAAGTTATTCTTGGGTAAACCAAGTGAAAAAAAGTTTCTGAAACTGTTTAAAATGAACTTTTACAGTGTATTTATCTGATACATATTATCAGGTCCAACTCTTGAATCCTGAAGGGGAAGAAGACCGGGACGGGGCGGGGGGGTTAAGTAAGTCATTGGCATTATATCCAATCTACTTCAGGTTTGTTTTCACCCATGCCTTTAACAAATTAAATACACTTTTATGCAATATACATGGATAATTATGGAGTTCAAAAGTGCCAATTCCTGAAATAACACCACAGCAGGTAACTCTAAGATACAGCCATTCATTAATTACAATGGCTAATTCAACTTAAAAAGAGCTCAGTTTTGGTTCCCTGAACCGTGTGTGTGTGTTACTTCTCAAAAAACTTAAAAAGAGAGCTCAAGGATGCATCAAACACTAATATACTATATAGCCCTAAAGAAAGGAAAGCTCGACTTTAACAGAGAGAAGGTGCCTCGCTTCTCTTTTATGTCGTCTGATCTCTTCAGATCAGGTTCAACCACAACTTCTGAGTTCTGTGGCAATCTTAATATTGTTGACCAATTTTAACATCCATAGAACAGCCATTTGTTATATGGAGTGTTGAGTTATCTTTCTCAATACATTGAATCATTGATCAAGGTCCTTAGAAGTTCTGAGGCATCGGGGAGTCCTGAAATTTGGGTGCGGGGTGGGTGGTGTAAAACCAACTTATGCATGCTCTGAAAGTCACAGTATTTTCTTTCTTTCCTTGTTTCATTACCTAAAGAAAACACTTATCATGAGCTACCCATACATACTCAAATAAAGGGGGAAAGTGAGAACAAGAGGGAGGGGGTAACAAAAGGCAACTACTTATAACATTTATATTGCTCAATCCCAACATTTCAGATTTTTAGGACATATATGTTTTCTGCCCCTCAATATATTTTATTTTGAGTTCCTTCTCCTAAACACAACCCGACATTCACATTCCCGATGCACTTTATTCCTAATATATCACATTTTCCAATGTACTTATTTCAAAGTACACCCATCCAAAAATTCGCTCTGTTTCGCTGTTTTCTTTCACGTCATGACTATTTTCTCCACATTCTTCTTTGTTTATTACAACATTCATGGTTATATCCTTTTCCATCTAAGATTGAGCTTTCGTATCAGAGAACTTTATCCAAAATCTTATTATTCCTTTTCACCGTCCTGTATAATGCCCATGCTTCTTGAGCATGCTTTTCGAGTTTCTGTGGCTTCAATAGTTGAAGCTCAACCGCTTGAAATTTTCTTGATTTCTTATGTAAGACCACCACTTGAGACGCTACCCTAGCAGGCGAACATTCAGCCTCCTCCTAGCAAGAGATAGTTGACTGCAACTAATCCAATGTATAAATTACAAGAAATCCACTGAAAAACTTTCGGGGTGCACAGGTTCTCACCTTGACATGATAGCTGACATAAGCATGAAACGTTGACAAACTCCAAACAGTTCTGTCTAGCTTTCTGCCATCCACATGGCGGGGGAAAATAACTGCCCATGAGGTAGATACATGAGTATGTTATAAACAGATAAAAGTAGATATAATATCAACCTGGAATTTAGGTATTACCAAAGCTGACGAATCCAGCATTTGCTGATAATGATTCTTTTGGAGCTCCTTCCAATTCTTGAGGGGGAGAAGAAGACCACAAACAAGGAGGGGCATTGTTAAGTCCAGCAGTTCGTCTTGCTTCTACAAATTCCTGAAAGTTGAACCATTTTAGAAGACGGGAAATAATTTTATTCACTAAAGCACATATGAGGGAATATTGCTTAATTGTCAGCGAGAAAGCAGTAGTTAACATATAACATGCAAACAGAATAAGGATCACGGTTGTATTATATATCCCAACAGAAGAAACAACCTAATTTGGACCTGCAAGTATCAAGATTCATTACAAAGAACCTTCCTGTCTAAAATGCAAATAATAAACTAAATCACTGTGACATCCAAAATGAGAATTCAAAGATGTAAAATGATTATTATGCCAATGAGGCATAAGAGTTGGATTGCTTTTGAGTCTTGATATATAGCAGCTAAGTAGAACTTTTGAGTCTTCGACATATAACAGCAAAGTAGAACAGAAGGCATAAGTTCTAATGTGAATCTAATACATTATACAACCTATAATTTGGGGGAGGTGGGAAAATAGAAAATCTTTGTTAATGCCAATATCTAATAGTACTATTGCATGGTCTAGCTTTCTTCTAATTATTAACCCTGCAGAGGCCAGCATGAGGAGCAAGAAGAGAGATAAGAAATATGAGAAGGCAAAGTGGGGGAAAAGAACATGAAAGGATCTACCCAGCAATTCAAACCATGTACCTGAAGAAAAGAAGCAGCAAGAACGGTATCTATGGAATCTTTGAATCTCATTGGAAAAATCACCGTCACCTTGTCTCCCTGCAACCAAATTCACATTCTACTCAGGACCAATAAGAATAAGATACCCCAAGTTCACCCAACATACATAATTAATGTTAAGCACACAAATAGGAGGTGGAGCCCCCAAGCCAGTCTCGAGAATGATCAGGTTATATGTTTTAGTAGTGGCTATAGTCTGCACATCCACTATAGAGGGGTGCACTGGATGGCACAACAATAACAAGATATCATACAGAGATACAAGATAGTACAAGCTAAAATTTGTTTCTGCAACTGATAATCTCCATATATGTTTTTCTTTGATCAAGCAACAATAATGAACTCAATAAAAGTTGTAAAACATTACCCGAGGAACAACAAAAAATGACTCGTTTGGCCGGTGCACAAGGGGAACAATCTTGTTCAAATCAGGCTTAACACCCCTCGAGACTAGTTGTTTCAAAATTGCTCTCAATGGTGCACCCAGTACCACTTCCCTTATAGAAGCAATCTTTACCAGGAGTGTTTGCTTGTGCTCTACAGAAAATCAACCAGAGGCATCAGATGAAACCCAATGTACAAATACAATATAAGAGAACACATGTACACCTATACTAGATGCAAACAGTTACATCCTCAAAGGAACAACAACAAATAGCTACGGTAAATACGCGTTAAACCAATATAATTGTTGAAAGACAAGAACAAATAACCTTAAACAGAAAGGTATAGACAGGGTAGTACAGATACAAGCGCGTCGGAGAGCACATAGAGAGAATAGGAACTGGAACAACTTCATCAGAAGTGTCACTGGCATGCAACAAAATAAAGAAACTTTGATAATGACCATATAACTAGTGTCACTACTACTGAGGGAAAGGGGGAAAAAGAGAAGGGAAATACCAAAAGCTTAGGATACCATGATGAGACATTAATTATATAGCTGAGCCACATAGTGGGATAAAGGTTTAGCTAGTTGTACCGTTCGATCATTCTCATCAGCTATAATAGAGGGATCAACTCTAGATGAGAAATTAATCTACACATTGTGAACTTTCTTCATTTTTTTCCCTCAGCACATATCAGCAGAATTTTCCCTTTCAAACACATTTTGATACTTCTTTCTTTCTTATCTACATTGTCGGATCTGATGTTTATTAATTATAGCATGTGAAAGTTCATCTAATATAAACATTATTAGTTGATCATGAGGATCTAGACCTTTATGGCTTAATTTATTAGGAAAAACTAGATAGAGAAATGTAGCAATGGAGCACTCAGGTAACCAATCCCAAATTAACTATAGGACATTACTACGCGTAGTTTGTATGAATTAAATTAATGAAATGTTTTCCTGTTCATGGATATAAGTTCAGGTAACCAAACCTAAATAAGATACTCCCTCTGTGTCATAAAAATAGTCATGTTTGTGTATTTGTACTCTTTTTATGGGACAGAGGGAGTGTATCTCCAATTTCCTTGCATAACTAAGACCAACTATTTTCTCATTAGGAGGAAACTTCTTAATGTGTCTTGAAACATAAAAACTGAAGGTGTTCTGAGTGAATTTGACCAACACGTTGTGCATTTATCTATGATTTTGAATTCACATTGAAACCAACTGAAAATATTAATGTCCATTATTTCATGATTTAATTAGCAGTGAATGCTTGCCCACTCCTTACCCGCGGGGGGGGGGGGGGGGGGGGGGGGGGGGGGGGGGG
>JAUEKW010000043.1:927704-957096 GCA_032274785.1 Ajuga reptans
TCATCTTATCATATTTTGTTTTCCATTACTATTTAGGGGAACGGGTTTCGTTAGAAGAAGGGATGTTTTTTATGCATTCAGATTCATATGATGTTTTTCTTTTTTAGTATCAATTTTATGTTCAGATGATAGTGTTATGAATATGAAATTATATTTTTAGATTCTGAAAGTTTTTTTTTTCAGGTAATGTAATGATTTGTAAGGTTTTCCAAATATATTACATAATTACATGGTTTATACATAGGAAGTCCCTTAGCTGAGTTGATTGAGAAATCAAAGCTAATTATTTGGGATGAGGCACCTATAATCACAGTCATAAAATAAGATATAATGCTTGACATCAAATAAAAAATGTCACAACTTCAAACAATGCTATGTAGTTTAGGGAAAATGCTTATAGAGATTATGCCTCAAATTTCATTTTAATTATAAACAATGCATATTGATAATCATTAATCGGCTAACCGCGCAACGCGCGGGTAAGTTACTAGTAGTAGTAGATAGTAGATAGTAGATTAGGTAATTCTTGAAATTTGTAACATGATTAATTGATTAGGTGAAAATAGAAATAAAAGTAAACTTCCTATTTATTTATTTTGGGGGATATAAATATAAATTAGTCTAAATTTTGACATCAATTGCAATATATTGTTCTTGTTTTGCTTAGAAATAATAACTTAGGTATTAAGTGGCAAAAATCATAGTATAAACAGTAATCGGAGACCTTTTTAAGGTCCGACACTTAAACGAAAAAAATACTAAAGATCGGATTGATTTTTTATACTAACCTCATATCTATTTTCAAGTATTCTATGCTCTACACCTTCAAGATCAGGACAAGAAGCAACTTGAAAAATCCACAATATATTGTCCTAAGCCAACTAACAATTAAAAATAAGTGATGCATAATTTATTAGAATTAATTATTTTCATAATGGTCATTGGTTATCATCGGATAAGTTCACCATTTTTTCTCCATAAAATATTCATTAATTGTATCCTCATTTGTGAAACAATAAACATTGCCATTTTAGAGCAATGGAAAAAAGCATTTGAATTATTAAAACTATTTTGTCCTCATTAGTATACGTACGGACTTGTTATATATATGTTATTTGGTCCACTAACATTCATAGAAAAAAGGTGTTTGGTTTTTTAAGGCAAATGGGACACTTTTTCTTCACTAAAATTGGTGTTAACAAAACATTTTGGTGATTTTTTTTTTTTTTGGTTTCTTGATGTTAGAATCTATGATCATTTGTACTATCACATACTGTTAATTTTCGATGCGTGTCGATTTTTGTAGGGATGATGCTTTAGGTTGTAATTTCACCTTATAAGCTAAAAAACAAAAACAAAATAATAAGTTTGTCGTAAATCGTCAATATAATAAAGGTGCAACTTCATAAACATCATTAATTTATGCTTATATGACTTTTTATTTTTTGATATATTCCATCATTCTAACTTACTCGTGAAATTAAAATTTTTAGTTTTTTACACAAACTAATAAAATGAGACATTAACTTTTGAAACAAAGCTTTTATTTTGGAACGTTATATTCTTTTGAAACATGACTTATTATAGAACGGAAGGAGCAGCGTGTTTTAGAATTTTACTCACTAAGCCAGATCACTAATTAGTCTAAATTACTAACTAATACTAATCTAATATAATAGAAAATACTAGCTTACTAATATAATAGAAAAGGCGTATTTCTGTATACTTTTCCTGGTTCCACTGCTATCGTGGGATTTACATAATCAATCTTAAAAAATAATCACACAATTAGAGTTATAAAAGTAAATGATTAAAAAAACTGATGACCAAGAATAATTAGATTCCTTACTTTTAATTTTACCCTTATCTAATTATTATTGTAGGTTTTCTCTACTTGGAAGCATTAGTTCTTCTGAAAAAGAACAATTCAGATCTTCTACAATTATTCTACAATTAGGGAAGGGTGATGGTCAATTTGTTTATATTTCTGAAACAATTGAAAATTTGAAATAGAAGGGTCATTGATATATAAGAAATTAATGGAAAAAAAATTAGTTAAAAGAACATCTAGTTAATTTTATTTTATTTGAAATGTAGTCTAATCCACAAAACTAGGTTGCCCAAAACCATTGAGGATCGTCTGATCCATAATTTATATATCACTCATGTCCCGCTATTAAAACTACGTAGTATTGCTGAGAATAATGATTGTTCCAGATTTTAATCAACTCTTCAAGTACAAAACGATGTAATTTTAATATTGAAACAGGAATTGTGGACCAGAGGATCCTAATTGGCCCAAAACATGCACTTTCGGACATTCTTGGATTCGCATGCATTTACTGAACATGCTTGGATGCATTGAATTGAAAAAATTATAAAGATGGTACATTTCTACGTACGCTATAGTTGAAATGGATAATTGACCAAAACGTGAAGATAGGATAAAATATAAGGTTTTGTTGTGGGTACATATGCATTGGAGAAGATTGAGGGGGTGGGTAAAGTTGGAGCAGGCTTGATATATATGCACCCTTTCTCTTGGACACTCACACTGCTAATGTCTTAATTTCCTCTTCATTTTCACATTTTAGACATTGCAAAGGCAAAGCAATCATCATTATTTTCCTGACAAGAATATATACAAACACATTTAGACCTTCATCAAGGTTTAATGCTTCCGAATTGTAACCATTAATCAAGGGTCACTCTAATGCGCATATCTTATATTTTAATTGTCGATTGGTTTAGGGATCCCTAGTATTTTATATATTCCAAACTTAATTATTAGTATATCCTTTTCCGTATATTCCATTTGTTTTTTTTTGTTTTTTTTTAACAATTGTACTTTCTTCTATTCAAAAATAGAGTGGCATATTCAATACAAAAATGATTGAGGCAATAATCATGAGTCCCCCCGTGCTAAAATGGATATCACACCAGCTTCAAACACTGCCACTCGCTAAGGGCATAACAATTAACAAATAGAAGGAATTAAACAAAAATAAAAATAAAAATAAAAATAAAAAGAAAGATAAAAACAAAACAAAATTGATTTTCAAGAGGGAATAAAGGGCCCTATCGTGGGCACTCTACCCACCACTTCCAATCTAACAACCTTTTTGGATTTCTAATATTTCAAAATTCGGATTTTTTTTTTCTCTATACTTTTGTAGTAACAAATTTAACAACTCCCCCGTCACAAAATAATTATTGGTTTAGAAATTCAATATATAATTTTCATCAATCTTTCAAAATTGTTCATGTTATAATTGAATCTTGGAAATGAGAAAGTGTTGTTAATAAGATAGAGAAAGGCACGACCATTTAAAAAGATAATATAATAATTAAACTTAAACAAGAGTATTTGAGTTATTTTAAGAGACTCTTTAATCTGTATACACTTTTCTAAAATGACAACTTTTTTGAGACGGAGTGGGTAGTTGATTTTTTATAGGATAGTTGTGTTTGCTTGGGTTTGAGCCCAAACCCGTTGAGGGGGCTCAAACCCAGCATGTATTTGTCTTTAATAGTTGGGGGGAGTTCAAACTAAAAAAAAACACATTTTTTTACATTTTTTAGCTATTTTTCTCAGTAACTTTACTTCAGTCAACAGTGTCACAGTATGCTTCAGCCCCAACCAAACACAGAATCATGTTATTCACGTTAAATATTTTCAGATAATCATGAACACTATTGAACTGACATATTCAAATGTTGAGGATAATTTCCAACACACATAAATAAATCCCACTTCAATCTGTTTCCTCCTTCGGTACGCAACCATGCAACCTGGTACTAAATTTTACCCCAATAATTGGCTTCATATAATTTTCAGGATTGGACAATGTAAAAGACTAAAATATATGATTGGACAAAGAAAAAGTACTTCAAAATGATATATTAGATTTGTAAAATCAACAAATACATGGATGACCACAAGTAAAAACTGATAATAACTAAAACAAAGTACAAACGAAATGAAAACTCAAAAAAAAAAAAAAAAAAAAAAAAGTACAAACGAAATGTAATCTTACTTAATAATATAATAGAACCGTCCCAAAATAGTAATTGTATCATTTTCCCGCCCAAATGATATTACTAATTTCAGTAATAAATTTTGTCTATATTTATTGTATCTAATTGCAAATCAGACGCAAATCATAAGAAATCTCTGCAAATATTTACAGAAAATATGGTAAGAGTACAATAGTTAAATTGATGAAGCAAGTCAACTTTACCTTAATTAGTTAATCTTATCTTTAGTGCAAATAACTGCCACAATTAAATCATTTCTATTACAAAAGAATATATGAAAAAATATGTAACACTTAATCAACGTAATCTTTGCAATAATTTAATATTTGCCTCAATTTATACTTGGTTATAAATGGAAAATTGGACCAATTTCCCCAAAATTAGCGGACATCATCCTTTCTTTTCTTTGCAGAAATCTATCCGAATATTATAAATTCAAAAGAGTTTCTCCCGAATATTTGATATAACCACCATGTTGTTGGTCATTCTTACTTGTGTTTTTTTTATTATTATATTATAACTATAAAAATATATAAATTTTTATTATTTATTTGTGTACATTATAAACCGTGCATCGCACGGGGATACCACTAGTTGGGAAAATAAGTATTTTTTTTTTAATTCGGAGAAAGGGAGAATTAATTGTCATTTAAAAAAAAAGTTATCATATATATACGGTAACAAACCACAATACCTCCTATAACTTAGGACGAGTCTAAAAAAAATTATGTATCTTGCGTAATTTTAATTTTAGTCCTATAAGTTTTAAAAAATATCCAATTTAAGGACAACGCCTGTCGGAAGTTAATAATTTCGCCGGAGTTGCTGACGTGGCACCAAAAACTCCCAATTTTTTATGCCACGTCCGCAACTCCAACAAAATTAGTGACCTCTGGCAGAATTTATCCTCAAATTAAACATTTTTCGAAACTTACAGGACTAAAATTGAAATTACGCATAATACAAGAATTTTTTTAGACTAGCCCTAAATTACAGGAACAAAACAAAAATTCCCAGCAAAGTTTCCATAACACATTAGAACAATTTCCATAACATAAAACATCCACACACATTTATATTCTCCAAATTACTAGCCAAATAAATACTTCCATAACATAAACTCCAAAATTTACTTGTACACTTGTAAGAATTTTGATGTAACAGAAAAATGAAAGTAGAGCTAAACTACATATAGGATTGATTGATGATAAATATCTATATGTACATCTCATTCCAAACAGCTGAATGTATGTAGCATACAATGTATAACTAACAAGAGGCTCACAAAATTAGTGATAATTTATGCAAGGAATCAAACTAGCTATAAACAAAACTTATCAAACTTACATCATGGAACAACAGCTATATCTAAAGTAAACAACTATTTACACTTACCTTCCCCCAGTAGACTGTCTAATAAACCACGTGCAGGACGATCCAACAATCTATACGTTACCAATGGTGCTTACGAAGGGGACGAGCCTTCTGTAATCTCTCCGCCTACCAAGCGCACAACTATCAAGGACTCGCCCAAGCATCAATCTGGTGTTCTGCAGAGCTACTTCTTTAGGTGATATACCGGATTCGATTGCATTAGATTGGCTGGAAGGTGTCATGCCCAACCCATATCCTAGCCCCCCCGCAAACTGCAAAGGCCCGCTTCGAGCTTTGAAAGAGGTCTGAGGAGCGAGAAACTTCTCCTCTGTTCCACCAAATCCATTCTCGAAAGATCCTGGATCATGCGGGTGAGACCCAGGTAAAGAGCTACAGCTCTGTACGAGTGCTTCGAGGACACTACGAGCTTCCCAGCATAGCGTACTCTCGACCAGTTGGGAGACGATTTTAGACATGTGGGGGCTCTGTGCCGAATCCACAGGAGTATGCTGAAGCAAAGCTTTTAGCATAAGAAGTATAACACGCTGATACTCGACCGGCCCTCTCTCTAGAAGCCGGAGGAGGTGGCCAAAAGCCAAAGCTGAGTGTTTGGGAAACCACTCATTGCATAACAACGGTGATACACAAGCAAGAAGATTTTCTATGCCCTTAATCTCACCAGAGGCATAAGCCATGAAAACAGTAGCTAACTCATCCAATGATTTTGCTCGACACCATATGGCTATGTTGGTTGCTACAGTACAAGCCTTCTGGTACTGCTGTTGCAACGGCGAAGAGGGTCCCACCACCGCGTCCTGGCTGAGCTGTAAGCAAAGCCACGGGAGTAAGCCAGTGATGTGCATCAAGAGGCGGGTTTCTGCATCACCAAAGATCGAATCACAAGAAGGCACTGTTATTTGAGAGAGGACCTCAATAGATACACCATGACTGAAAGTGTGCATAAGTCCCTTGAGCACAAGAGGCTGCAATCCTTCGAATGCTGGTATCTTTGTGGTCGACAATGTTACATCAGAAATGTTTCTCGACTCTACACGCTGAAACTCAGAACTATCTGATGCATTTGTGTCGAGCTCATCACGTGGCATGCTCGAGAGCAGCACATTTTCTGTAGTGGTGTCCCGGAATGACAAACGGTCGATTACCCGAGAGAAAAGCTCGAGCACCTGGCAGTATACCTGAACAAAATCCGTGTGCATCATCGCAACACAGCCCCAGAAGAGTTGGGGATATAGTATTACTTTTTCAGGTTCCATGTTTTCCACCATCACCTGCAAAGTTAACAAGATTTCCATAACAAAACCCAGGACTGATGGGACTGGATTGCCCAGGCACCTATGCAAACAGCGAAGGAGAGATACACAAGCATCGTTTGTAACATGTGGTCGTAGTGCACGGTATATTTGATGTGATCGGCAAGCAAGGTGTCTTGATGTGCACTCCATAGCCCATTTAAGTGCTTCGATACCCCATGTTTCTCTTAGATCTCCTTGGAAAAAAATTGCGTCCACCATGCTTTGAACTAGAGCAGACAATAGTGCTGCACTGGGGAGCTCGGTTCTGTTAACAGTGGGGTCCTCGTTCTCCCACATCATGCTACCTCTCTTCGACTGGACATATTTGATCAGACTCACAACCTGCTGCTTGTTCTCTCCATCACTATGCTCCACATCATAGAGTTCCAAGTGCCGACCAGCGAGCGAATACAGCAGGTTAACAAGGAGGTGTTGGCAATGTTCCAACACAATATCCTCTGAACTGTCCATTGAGACGAACGTCACGTGAAAGAGCAGCGGCAAATGCTCTCGGAAATCCTCATCATTCTCGTAAGCAATTTCGGCTAGTAAGATCAATGCAATGTCTGCCTGAGTCAAAGTGTGTTGCTGATGGCCTTGTAATGCTGACTGAAGTTCCTTAGCATTGATACCGAGCGTCCCAACTCCCGAATGCAATCCATCTTCCCCAGAATTCGGAGTGTCAATGAGGTAATCTCCACTGTCCCGAGACATATGGCGACTTCGTAAGCTTCCCGTTGAACTCCGTACCCCCATTAGTGGGCCCGACATGTTGACAAGTGCTGGTAGAAGTTGGCCAGATCGACCAGCAGTTACGGGAACAATGTTAAGCTCTGGAGGCATAGGAGTCAATGGACCTGAAGCACTTCTTCCGCCAATGGCAGCTGTTCTCCAGCTCAAGCTCCCACTGGTATTCCTTAAAGGTCCATCAAGAGATCCTCGAACAAGTAAAGGTGACATATGAGGCTGGCTGTCCACAACAGAGGTGATTTGGGTGGCAACAGGTGCCTGAGAGAATTCTAAGACAATGTCTCCACCAGCATCGCCTTTGTTAGCAGTAGGTCTCAATGGCTCCACCGTATCTTCGAGCATCCGTTGAGCCAATTGGTAAACCAAATGATCGATGGTGCGCTGTGGGCAAATTCGAGCCAGATATAAACTAACCCTCTTGGCAACTGAAAAGTATGTGGCGAATGCTCCACTTATTTCTGCTGATGCATTAGAATCACAATCTTCAATCCCTTTCGTAATCAAGAAATCAAGAACAGGACTTATGTTCCTCGGTTTGCTAGCTATCGTGCTCCATAACTTCTCGATTTCATCAGGAAACTGATCCCCATGGCGCCATGTTACGTAATAAAGACTTTTCAATAACCTTTCACTCCACCCCGAGTCCTTCAGTTTCCAAAAATTAAGATTCTCAATCCATGGGGCCATGCAGGTCAAAACTTGATGTTGCGCAATTATGTCCACTGCATCGAGTTGCCTCTGCATGATCTCTTCACAAAGAAGCTGGCTAAGTTCTGGATGATCTTTAGCAAGTTTACAAGAGAGTTTGTATTGGAACTGTTGATATGAGTCGGGAAGGTTGCCAACGACAGCAGCTCGGTAGCTTCCAGCACCCTCAACACCGTCCTCAGCCCATGCACGGAGAGAAAGCGTCTCAAGCATTTGAAGAGCATCATCACGAATTTGCCTAGATGGATCCACCACCTTGTAAAGGATCAAGCTCAATAACCTCTGAATTTCACATTTCGGAATCTCTTGGCGCATGTAAACTTCAGCCAACACACTGAAGTAGCCATCAGCTATTGCAGCGTCGGAATAATAACACTGTTGTAAAATGCATGCTTATCAGCGTCTCTTGAGAAAATAATAAATAACTAGAAATTCAGAATCGCAATGGGAAGGCATGAATTTCACATCAACACACAGATGTACTTGGAAAATGTTTCTCAAGTCAAATTTACTACAATCATGCTGCTATGAGATGTACTTGGAAAACCATTACTAGCAAGCAGCAAACACGAGATACCCCACATCAGTTTGATAGGTACAGAGGAAACAATAACTAAAATCGTAATGCATATCTTTTTAGTTCTTTTTTTTAACTAATTTTAACATGTAAGTTAAGAGATGTACTTGTCATACCACATCGAAACATGAGAATGAATTTGTTGTGTTCAAAACATAGTACAACAGAATACCCTGCTTTGTGGATAATCTTGTCAAACATGCAAAATGACCAAGTAAACTATGGGACTTCACAATTACCTGATCAATGCAGGCCGGAAATAGGTCCAAATTAGTGAGAAGGAGGTTCTTCAGAGCCAATTTCGCCAGAGAAACTCGATGATGACCACCTCTATGTCTATCACGGCTGGTTACTCCACGCCCAATATCTCCAGTATATTTTGCATATGATGGAGTTCTGGGATCAGCTGGTGAAAAACCAAAAGGCGCTCTAGGAGCAGGTTCAATAAACAGGCTATTGATCCAAGAAATTACCCGGCCACTCATCTTTCGTGCATTGTCATCAAAGCAAGGCCCATATAACAGAGAGGCCATTGCATTCATGGAGGCCCATTGTATTGCTTCCACCTGTTCACTCAATTCTTTATCAAATGAAAGTTTATCGATAGAGTCTTTTGACCGTGAATGCTGACTGGATTTGTAACGTTCAACTTCACGCCTATAATCACTAACACCATCCTGATTCCACGTACTGCCCGTGTCATCAGCCCAGGTAAGGAGAAGATCAAAAAGTCTCTTTCTAGTTCTAATATCAAATTTCTCCGACTTTGAATCAACAAATTCAGGAGCCAAATATCTTAGAACAGAAGCAAGCGCAAATCGAAGAGGCTGCATCTCCTGAAAATTCTCTGCAGGCGCTGTCAAAATCTGTCTAGTTGTTTCCTCAATGAACTTCAAGTAATGAAGGCGAAAAACTGGTTTGCGACCTAAAATGCCAGGCCATATCTTTTCAGCAACTGTCCGGTATATATTTGCAATGTGGATTCGAAGTTCGTCACGGCGAGACTTTTGAGACTGTAAATACCAGTATCAAATAACTAAAGTCAATTTCATCAGGAAAAAGAAAAAAAAAATGCAGAGCTTGTATATGAACATGCCACTAAATTTTGCTGATTTTTTGGAGCTGCGAATTTTGATAATGCCAAAAGATCCTCCACTTAGTATTAGGTTAATAGATGCCCAATCACACAGCACGGTTAGCAAATTGGTAGATGTGATTCCTTCAATAATAAAGATCAGCAACAAATGCAGCATCCCGGTCATAAAGGAAAATGAATATAACTGCAGATATTTTGAAAAATAGAGAAGAAACAAAGAGGTTGAAAGAAAATGCAAACATTATGCATGATGTTTTGTCACGAAGCATACCTTCCACTTTGGCTTTCCCTCTGTTTCAAGAGAAACCTCATCTATAAATGATGCAAGCTCGCTGAACATTATTTCACATATATCCAGATGCGAGTGACCAAGCGCCATGTTGGCTGCGTGCTGCAGGGGCGAAATTGTACAAGTTACACTAATATAATTGCTTCTCCTGGTCTTTTAGAGTGTCGGATGAGGTTATGTAATAAATAGAATGGGGATTAAAAAATTACTTATGTGCTAAATTTTTTTATAACGTCAATCTAGACAAAAGATGCTAAATATATTTGACAAGACCAACTTTAAAGTTTAGTGGAGGCAACCATCAATAATCATATCAACACATTTGGAACTATCAGCGAGCAAAACATCCTGAACTAAGCAACAAATTGCATCATGCAATGGGATGCTCCAAAGGTTAAAAAACTGTAAAGAAAAAAAATTACAAATTTTGTGTACAAATAATTTTTTTTTCATGATGGCAATAAGTTAAGGGACAAATTCAGAATACTAAAGAGTCGCGGGAGAGTTTCAGTATATTCATTACCCAGAACATAAATCATGCTTGCAGAGGAAAATCTAGCATTTACTATCATTTATGTTTTCCCTTTTAGAAGAATGCCTCTGTATTTTTTGGGTTTTCCAAATGTGCATCCAGATTCCTGTGATATTGCCCTTTACTCTAAAACAATAATACATAACCTTAAGTATGTATAGAAAATATAAAATGAAATGCTCGGTTTCCAATAGACAGATAAACAAAATTGGAGTAGAACATGCCAAAAAGCTATTGGGCTCGCATTTAATCTCTCACAAATCATACATACCAGTCTAGAAAAACTGATGAAGTTGAATATATATTGTTTGGTGGAAAAAAATCGTTAAATCTGATTCAGAATTAAGTTTTATGTATGTATCTTTTCTGTTGATTATAGAGATACAAGTTCGCCTTGAATGAAAGTGTGCACCAGCAACTTTACAGGGCTTGACTGATTTTTATTGCATCAAAAGAGGATCCATAAGATGAGTTGGAACTAAAACATCAAAAAAATATTAAAACAGACAGTTTCTATATGCTGACTTCACCATTAGTGAAAAGTGTGAGGAAAAAATAAGATTAGAGCTTAAGATTCCGAGAACATATTGAAAGATTGTTGAAAGCAGCAATTACTTACTACTTGCGATTCAGAACCAGATTTGAGGGAAGGAAAAATCAGATGGAACAGTTCTTTTGTCGCTGCTGAACCCCCACCTTCTCGACTATCAAGTCGACATGAGCACGCAAACATTGAATACATGAGCCATTGATCCAGCTTATTGTCCGTATCCTGTGATGGATGAGCCTTTCCACCCAATTCAGCTGGTGTGATATGAGCGAGACGCTGGATAACCTCTAATCTGCAATAGATGTTTAACATTAATTGTTTGAACATATGTCAAGTTTCCAAAATGAAACAAACAATGAGGATCTAAAGGACTAATTGAATCATTTCAGTGACAAATAAACCACGGCTGCTTTGTTTTCTATAATGCAACATCTTAGTTGCCATTCAAGTCGATAGGTCCTGATCTCTTGAGTTTGCGGCTTTCCAGAGGGATCCATTACATAACATTCAGAGAAATGCTTAGAGAGCATATCTGAGAGAGGTAATTGCAGAGATGTTTACTTACTTTGCTTCCCGAACAGAGCTAGGACAGAGTTCAGCAGCGTATTTGACAATCTCACTTAGGCATCGAGCCCATCGATACTTATCAGGACTCTCAAAAAGTATAGACTGGAGAGTCACATCAGGAGGTACAGAATCCGACTCTCGTTTCAGATCAAAAGGACGAGCAGAATCCCAATAGCAGCTCTGAACAATATCATCCTGAGGAAACAGAGCCTCTTAGTTAAACTTGGCAAAAAAAAAATTATAGAGTCATAAAATACAGCAGCACATAACAAGGCAACCCATTGAAACCAGACTCTGTTACCCACCCCATTCTCTTCTAGAACATCAATTATGAATATTGGTTCAGCTTCATTTTTCAAATTATGTTCTGGCTGTTCTTGCATGGAAAGTTCTCGTATATCATGTCGCAAAGCACGGACACATCGCAGCAACTCCAAAGCAGTATGCCTAATCTGACTATCTACAGAACTAAGGAATATAAGACCAACTGCATCAATCTCCGATGCACGAAATTCAAGTGCCTCTTGAGTCTGCTTAAATGATGATCTCTTCAACCCCTCATTTCTCTGTAAACGCTTTGAATCATGAGCATTGTGATCTAACTTATCATCTGCTATACAAGCTCTCCAGAAACGCATGAGTTCAAGAAGGCGTCCCAATGAAGTCTGAATGAGAAGAGGGAACTCATCTGGAAGACGTAGGATGAAATTTGCCATCCCTCTCATAACTGCAAAGCGGCGATGAGGCAGGTATCTCACAATCCTATTTAGGACCTGCACAGCCTCCTCACGAACTCCAGGATCGATACTTATGCCATGTTGAGGAATTATTTCTGTAATTTTGTCACTTCGGCCAACTTCTTCAATGAGATATGGTATGCACTTCAGCACCGAGCGAAAAAGATAACCTTGAGACTTCTCTTTGGTGACAGCATCTGCAGAACAATTTTCAGTTTTATGTTCAGTTTTGTGTAGAATATTCAACTTGGCAAAAGGGCCATTCAGGAGACATATAAAGCAGACATTGGCTGAGTTACTATCTCAGGTACATTTGAAACTCCTGAATTATTTTATATGTATATTACACAAGTACATAGAGGGAGGAGGAAGACTTGTGCTAGTGTGAGCTAGTGCATGAATGATAAAGTAAATTGTTGTATGGGCGACCCAGACCAACAGCAACACATTCGAGGGGTTAGTACTAGTAAAGATTGTATTGGAAATGGCAGTGAGCAGGCATGATGTTTATTGATGTTAAGTCTAAGAGCAGTAGTAATAAAGGCAGTGGCTGTAGAAGGGAAGCATATAAGAACTATACAAGACACTGGAGTTCTAACTAAAATGAGGTTGAATGAAGTACTCAAAAGCATAAGGCACACTCGAGGCACAAAGGTCCCACATTGCCTGAGGCACAAGGCACAAAAAGAAGTGCACGCCTGACTGAAGCGGCACGTACCATTTTGAGAACATTATCTACATTATTCCCCAATAATCAGAACATGATAAAGCAATACAAAATTAGATCATCTGTACCATAATGACATAGATTAGAATATATAATTAAAAAACTCACGAGACGAACAAAAGAGCTTCTTCATTCATCTAAAAGAGGTTCGGTAATAATTAGAAAGGTTTTACAATGGGGCATATGCATTACAAATAAGCGTGGGGTGAAGGACATAAATAAATAAAAAAAGAGCAGAACATATAATTCCACTCGGGTGCAAAAAGCGCATCAGCCTCGCTTTATATGCACCACATCAAAGCCGCTACATTTTGGCACATTCAAGGAGCTAGGCCATTTCAGCGCTTGGCTTTTTGCGCTTAGGACCCCAACACATGCTTTTAACAACACTGGGTTGAATTAAAGTGGCATTAAAAGATTCAAGGTCAATTTGACCACTGGACATAATAAAAAGAAAAACAACATTTGCTGTTGCAGGAGTTAGGATATGAGCAACCCATGGGACGTTAGTGAATATGAGCGATCCCAACTTTTTAGAATGAGAATTCCCTTGATAACAGGGTATTAATTGACATCAATTTGTACAAAGTGGATTACAGAAATTAAGATATGACTTCCATTTTCAGCCCATCCTCTTTTTACAATTCTAAAAACTTAGACTGATAAACAACGACCACCAAATTGCATTTGCAAGATTATAATGCGAATAATTAACATGTCAAGATAATGCCTCACCACATGCGCTGTAAAGCATTACCTATTGTGGTCCTTGAAGAAGTAAGAAGAGCCTGACTATAGGTTTTATGGCAAGATCTCAAAATGGCTTCAATTGCAGCCTTGACTTTTGGGATGTAGTGACCAATATTGTGAGCTGCCAATGCAAAGCACATTCAGTAAGTTATGATATTTATTCACAAGGTCAAAAAAAGAAAAGGAGCATTCATTAATATATTAAAAAGAATAAGTATTAAGTAATAGTACCATGAAGAATTTCCAAGCCAACATGCTGGCTAGTAGGAGACATGACAATGGCAAGTAATGCACGAAGACCAATAACCTTTGCCTCCGGACTATCTTGCTTCAGCAATTCGAGTATTGTGTGGTTCATTGCAAAATCAAGATTATGTTCGGCGATTGTTACACAGAATTCTACAAGTTTGTCATGTTGGACATCCTGAGTGAGCATTCCTTTCCTGAGGATTGTTAGTAGTTGAGAAGTGACACTGTCTAAGTAATCCCATACACGATTTGGAGGTTGTACATCACCGTGGACACTCAAGTAAAACCTCAGAACACGATGTAGGCAATCTAACGCCATGAACCGATGGTTCTTATCCTGATATATATATATATATACACACAACATTAAAATACAGACTGGAACTTTAGGAGATCTCGATAGTGCACATTACATGTGTAAACTTACCCTAAGATGTTTGTATAATTGTTCCATGTGAGAACCAAAATTAGTGAGGAAAACATTAGGATCACCGAGACATAGGAGAAGAGTCACCAAAGGGTAACCAACCTAAAGAAAGAAACGCCAGATCAGTAAAAATATCCAAGATACACGTTGAAACTTATGCATTCAATTTCTCATATTATGAACAAGGCAGGCAACGAGATTGAAACCAAATACATGCAAGTAGAAATATTTTTTTATTTTATAAAGTATGACCATTTATTCCCTTCATCCAAAATTTATCCATCCTAGTTCCTTTTTGGGATGTCCAAGGTAAGCTCTACATATGAAATGCAATTTTGTCTTTATATCCCTCATATTCAATGAGTGGCACCACTAACTCTCAACTACTGATTTTCAGGTTAAAAACGTGAAGGTAGCATCATTTCAGATTTTATGTAAAATCTTGTGACAGGTTAAACTAGACCTCTTAAAATGGACTGGCTGGGGCATGTTTTCATTCATATTTTTCTAAAAGCAATTGATTTAGATTCAGTATCTAAATATAAGGGTAATAACAGTTAAGTTTCGAAAGATACAGATGAATAAAGCTCAATGAGGTGCATCTATAAGTTCCTTTGTGGAGCAGTGAACATTTTTGTTGTGTCTACTTAAGCAAAATCTATCCAACATCATGTAAGAATAAAAAACTTCTGTGTCACACACACACACACACACACACACACACACACATATATATATATATATATATATATATATATATATATTCTATTATAGAAATGCAAGACAAAATTTCCCACACAGTCAGGATTCAGGAAATTGTAAACCCAGACCATATATTTATTATGATACCAAATTTTATCAGATGTGAAGAAAAAATAATCCTTAAGAAGAGATTAACCGTACCGAGAAAATAAGAAATCTTTTCTCAGGAGACGCTTGAAATTAACCGACAAAGGGGCAGTTCAATTAACAACAGAAACACAAAATAAAATAGCAAATTGGCCAAGAAACTGATGCTGAGAGGTAGCACCTTATAGAATGTAACCTGCTCATTTCACAATATGACAAATAGCGATATTAGAGCATCGCTGGAGCAAATCTCAAAATAAGGAATTGCCTTTTGTACAAGCATTAATGGTTCTAGCTGGTATTGCAGCTTCTAAGAAATCAAATGAGTAAAGCTTGACTTTTGCATCGTAAGGTTACAAGTTATAACATAGACAAAATAATGTAGAAAAAGTAGTTTTCTGTAACCATAACACACTGAAACTTACAGCTATATGTTTGCTTTGTTTGTCCATCCAGTGCATCAGCTGCCCCCTTATTCGTGCGACAGCTTCGTACCAAAAGGTCAGTGCAGGTTCAACACCAGAAGGAGGCCACTGACCTTTTCCACCATCAGCAAGTGGTGCCAATATGTTTGAAAGCATATTGCATAGTGCATGGTGAAGTTCGCTTTTACGCTTGTGAGGAGCACGATTTAGAGGGTTGGCTTTTGCAACAAAGGAGGCTGATGCATTCAGACCACCCTCTGTTTTGACCTGAAAATCATCTTCGTCATTTAAATGCATTGTAACAACTTAATTGGTGACAATAATTTATATATACCCCAAGCTTAAGGTAGCGCATCCCGTTGATAATACTAAGTGTTTCACTTCTTGCAACACTGGTATCAATGCGGCGAGTATTGAGCTCCATGAAAAAGCGTTCAGTCACAGAACTAAATCTGTTGAGCCAATGGGAAAAGCATGCATATCATAAATTACTGACTTAAGAAATTAAAGAAATTTGATTGCCAAGCTACAAATCCCAACTTAGTGAAGAAATGATAGCACCTCATTGCTCAAGTTTTGTTATCACATAAGTATTTTGGATAGTTATTTCCTATATTTGGTACTGTAGAGTGGCTATATATGGAGCATAATTAAATTTGTTTTAGTCATTCATCTTAAATTTATTGGAGCAAGTTCTTGAAAGTTAATCATTTAATTTTTTCTTAGGCTGTGCTGATCATGGCATTCAGTGGATCCTCATAAACAAATTACAAAAGCTGTACAAATTTAAATTGCCATAAATGGTATGACCTCATTAAATCTGTACAACTGAATATTCATATGGCACATCCACAGTGTAGAGTTGATGGAGTTCACATAATTAAAATATCAAAATATACATAGTAATAACAATAAACTAATGAAAGACGAGAACCAGCACAGAAACTTAGTCAAACGCTATTTATTCCTCTTCTCTGGAAACCCTGACCTCATTCACTGCTTTAAAAGCATTTTCCTATAAATCTAGAGTTAAAGGTAAGCTTAACTTGAGAAATCGGAGGTAAAGCGGAGCTGGAGAAGCTTATTTTTACCTTGCTTCTAGTAGACTTGTTAAGATAAAAATATATATCAGAGTGGAACATTGATTGCCTGAGAGGAGAACGAAGTTTCTTTTCACTTTCCACGTTCTCTTATTGAAATAACCATGAGAAGGAAGCATTATCTTTCTAATCCTTCTAACCCTCGGTCCCATTCCATTATCAAAGCACAATATTAGAAACACTCATACGAAGAATTTCTACGCACTAATTTCATGGTAGAATACATATATTGTTAAGAACTGAAACGAATGATCAAACAGTGTCTCAGCACATAATTATGCTGAGATATTCACATTAACACAGTGGGATTACCATCCAGCATCAGAAGCTGGATGTGTTGTTCTCAAAGCCGTCAAAAGCAAATCACTGAGGCAATGAATTCTTCTGTACAGTAACGAAAATAACACTGGTGAACAGCATATGAATCCCACCTATATGACTTCACACTAAGATCCGCAACTGACACGACAAAATAGTTCCTACCTGATACGTGACAAAGCACCAAGCAACTGTGCAACTAGGTCCAGCAGAAGTCCCCTAAGGTCAACAAGGGAAGGATATTCGACTTGGCTAACAACCCTGCCATTAGCAAATATTGAGTTAATTTAAATTATAAAAAAGGAAGAAAGAAAGCGGAAAGATTGAAAAAAAAAAAAAAAGTGTTACTATATTGCAATTGATGATCTAGAATGCATCAGACGAAGTTAATTTCAGCCATTGAGTGCGAGAAGATCATCAAGTCCAGTGAGCAAGTAGTGTCATGCTTTACATTATCATGCATTTATTTTTCTTTTCCTCCACAAGAAGCAGATTTGCAAACTACTTTCCTCATATTGAAAGTTGAAACTCAATGCTGTCAAGGAAAAATATCAAAACCAAAAATATGTATGCAGTCGTGCGCACTCTTACAGACACAAACACATACATATATGTATGAAAGAAAATGCAATAGATGAGCCTCACCTTAATCTGTGAAGCAGTTTGAATAAGTTAAATCAATTATTAAATTTCTCGTCTTAACCTGAATACAGAAGATATAGATTTTCCAGGAGGTGGATGGCACCAATAAGTATGTATCTACTTTTTCTATCCTATAAGCATTGATTCCACCTAGCCACACCATTAGTACACAAAATAGAGAACACCCAAAGGGCCATTGAATTTTCAACCACCCGGATTTTCTAATGTCCAAAGGGATGCAGCTAATAATTCTTCATTGAGTTTCATCCTTCACAGCAACACCAGTGACACAAAACACAATTATATCCACCAGTATGATGACATATTTATTTGCCAAAGTATTTGTATATGTTTATTCTGAAGGGAAAGCAAAAGAAATTGGCACCAGAAAGATTGTAACCCCATAGTGGAACTTGAAACACATACATGCACTTCAATCGGCAGTCTAAAGATGTTGGGAATGTCATGGAAGTCAAAGGTGGAACCTACTGGAGAGTAAGAATCTGTAATTTACTACAACCATCATTCTCTAAAGTAAGGTAAATCATCATTACCTGTCTGCATTGATTAGCCAGTCGAAGACGAAGTTTTCAAGCCCAATCCAAAGTTTTTCTGCCAATGGAGGATACCTGTTAAAACTCTCAAAACATCTTTCACAGTTTGGGGTTGGGAGTGGGAGGAGAAAACCCAGCCATAGGGAAGACATATGACAAACACTAAATCAATAAACTTTTTGCACCTAAATCTCTTGGATGGTTAAGGATTCAAGGGACCACAGAGCATGAACAAACCTGTAAGTCCTTCTTGTGGGCAGCACTCGACGAAGCGAATACATGCAGAGCAAAAAATGCATTCCACTGCTAGCTGTACAAGGAAAGATCACGATGGAAAAAACTCAAGTTCATTCCGGTTATTTTCTGGAAATGTCATGAAATTCATTATTTTAAGATGGAAAAAGCATCAAATGATTTTCTCTGAGAACCTTACAGAAATTTGTTCTGTTAGTTATCCCACTTTTTCAGCATCAATCAAAAGTATCAAACATCAAATACTGCTGTTCATAGAGTTTGGTTACTAATCAAATTTGCTTTAATATCTGTAACGGTTCCACTAATGATGCACATTTATTAGGGTCATCAATCTATCCAACATGCATCAGACAACAAAATGCAAATTAAATAGAGTAAATAAGAAAACAGCAAAGGGAGCCATTGTTGTCAAAGACGACGTTGTGCTCCCTACTCCCGTCAGCAGCTCCACAAGTTAACAAGGTTAAGGTGCATTTACAAAAGATTTCTACTCAGATACTTTCAGAATAGCTCTTAGTTTTGTTCAGGATTATGTTGAGAAAGAAGCAGAATGTTAAAAAGAAGGAAACTGAGAGGCTTAGTCAAATCATTCTCTTGTCAATGCGCAAAGAAGCATGGCAACTAAAACCCAGATACATACTATAGTCTTCATTCCATGCTGTGTTTCAATAGCACATTGCACATAATCCAATTTAATATCATGGAGCTCATCATACTATTATCAATTGTTACTCCTATAACCCTATAATAAATTTAAAACCAATCTTCTGTTTGCAATGCCTTCCAAAACTGAGTATTAACTTAAATGTTGCAGTTGACAACATAAAATTACTAGGTACAAATACAAAAGAAATAACAACTTTCCTCATAAAGTGGGGATGAAGGTTCCAGTGTGGATGATCCATCAGAGTAGAGAGAGACAAACCTTTCTTTGAAATGTCGAAGCATCATTTGCACCTTTTGGAGATTCACTGCATAGTAACCCAAGAAAGAACTGTTAGAAACAAAGCATATACTGAAGTCACAAAAAGAAAGAACATTGAAAACAAATCTTAAGATTTCATAGGCAATTAAATTGCAAGTTACAGAGATCTTACAGAAGTTGTAGTCATCAAGCATGCGTCAAAATGGGCTTCAAGCCAGATGCATTTTCATTTTTTTTTTCTTTTTTTAGTTATTTTATGTATTATATACTCGATTGATGTTTAAAATTTCAACAAAGCCTCCATATTCTAATATCAAATTGATATAGGTTAGATTTCATCATCAGGTAAATCTGTGTTTTAGCTTTGTTAAGAGTCACAAGAAAGGTAAAGATAGTCTATATCCGGGTTAGATAGAAAACTCAAAAGTGACAGCTTTTGCCCAAGTGACAGCTTTTGCCCAGACAAACTTAGTTTGAGTGTCTAGAGTTGGTATCTTGGGCATATCATCAGCTAACCAAGTGACAGTTTTTTACCCAGACAAACTTAGTTTGAGTGTCTTCCTTATATCTACCATTTTCTTGTGGCCAATAACTATGTTAAAACTCGTAATACCAGGAGATAAATCAATTAAGTGAACTGCCGGCATGGCAGTCATCTATCATCCTTCCCTAAGCTTGCATCTATGAGCCATTATTTTTAGAGCTGTGCATCACAATCTAGCATTTAACACCTACAGCTCGTGTGCTACTGATTTTCAGAGAGCATTTAAAATTTTTTTCATGTAACTATGCAAAGGAAACCAACTTGGTTCTCAAAATTCTTGAGCCAATACATTATTCTGGAAACCTTTTACTTTTCGATGCAATCTTAGAGTATGAAGAACCTTGGACCATTTTGGGACATTATGTGATCACTTATGTGTCGCAGTCGCTTAATTTCGGAAGCAATAATGTCCAACTGTTGAGTTTGTAGCCTATCATAACCAGATTTTTATGATCTATATACCAATCTGTCATGTTTTAAATTTACGTATATCAGTTAGAAACTTTCTCTGAGAGAAGTACCAGTACTTAAAACGCTTCATATTAGCTACAAGAGTTGGTATGCGTACACATTTAAACTAGTTTCTAGTCAAGTGCTACTATAACTGCCAACCATGGGGATACAAGAACAACTACTGTCATCGCTGAACGTTAATATTAGCAGCTCGGTGGGCTAAGCTAATATAGTTAAAATATAGCAAAACATCTAGTTACATATATGAAGCAGGTTCAAACCCTGAAAATTAATGCTTTCCAGACTTACGCCAGGAAAGAAAAAGAGAGGTAAACCAACATGCACTTGGCCAAATATCATCATTGAGAATCTAGATGCAGCATGATAATATCAATCTGAGAAAGAAAATACTGAATAACTCGTCAGCCACTTGTCATACTTCTGATCCTCATGTTTGGATTCAGAATCTATATGGAAATTGAACTCAATATATAGTGTTGTTACCATGTGAACGACTAAATGCAACAATAAATTCAAACAAAATATATAAATGGCTAGCTCGTAGAAAGCAAGAGTTCACTAGAAATGGAAACACCTCTCTCTCCATCGTAAAAGAGCTTCCAATAAAGGCACGGGTGTATGTCGAGCCACCATTGCTAAAGAATCCAGTACTTGCTCATAAGCTGGGTCTGATGGCCGAAGGTATTGTCCATCCTGAAAATAGTTGCGCCAAAATACTCAAGCAATCATTCTTTATTAAGAGAAGTGCATATCCACGACAAAAGGTAGAATGATATGTAGAGAACCTCTAGAATTGACATCATAAAAAGATCTTCCAGATGCTCTACAAACCTATATTCTTTTCAAGCCTTTAACTGCCCAGTAGTCTTTTTATCTTCTCCTTTTATCTCTAGGATTCATAACCAACTTTTCACATAGATATTTAGTTGGACCCTTCCTTTCATTTAGTTAGCCTATCGAAAACAAGCCTCATTACGTGCAGTACATCACCAGTGGATTATCCCCTCCTTGACCAATCTCAGAAATATAGAAGAAACTGTATGGTATTCTACATCATAATTCAACCACCGGTGTTACCAATTTTGTAGGGAAAGATGAGCATAAAACTGTACTGAGAATAGAAAAGCCCAGTGACAAGATTATGAACCACAGGCACAGACACATGTACATACATACACACATGCACGCACACAAGAATCTTACTTGAACTTGAGCAGTTTCAATGCGCCGCCTGGCAAGAGGAAGGAACCGCTGCAGCAGCGCATCAACAATCAGCTTTGCTGCCCCGGCCTTCATTTCTTCCTCAACTTTTAACTAGCAAATGCAGACTACTTCCAGCTTCAAAAATTCAACCCAGCCCTAACATTGTTTCTCTCCAGCCGTGATCCCAATTGAATTTCAACTGCCATACATTGACCATAAAACTAAAAAGTAAAAAAATACTCAAAAGATAATAGAGCCTGAACAAAAATCAGATTTAAACAGTTGTCTGAAATTATGTTCGATTAAACAGGTGGGCACCCATATATGACATATATATTCATTTAATTAGTTCGGATTTGTGAAATCTGAGTGGGGAAAGGGTTTTAGGTTGTACCTTATGGGAAATAAAGTAATGATTTGTTCTTCATTTACAGCTTGGAAATTCCTTTTCTTCTTCTTCCATGTAGATTTGCTATCGGGCCAACGGCGAAATGGATTTTTTTTGTATTTCTTTTTTAATTGTGTTTTTGCTGTCGTTCGGCTGTTTTTGGCAACTGAAGATGCGGGTCAAACAAGGATGTTTTGCCCGGGTCGGGGATTCGTTTGCTTTCGCTTGAGCAGGAGTGGGCAGGGCGGGTTAAGGCATTCCCGTCCCCGCCCGGTGAGAGATCGGGGCAGGATCGGATGGGTTAATCGGGGACAGAGCTGGTTCGGATATACCCATTGAGTTAATTTATACTTAAAATATTTTTTTTATTTATAATTCTTATACTTTTATTCTTATAATTCTTATACTTTAACTAATTATTATGTATACTTATGTAAAGCTTTATATATTATATTTAATAACACACTAAAAACTCAAACAATTAAGTGCTAAATAAGAATTTTTTTTTCAAATAATAATAGCTTTTTATAGATATACTTAATATAATTATGATTAATATATATATGTTATAATTAAAGAAATGGGCCGAGGCGGGGGATTGAAACCCGTCCCCGCCCCATTGGCATGATCGGGACGGGAATTTCCTATCGGGTTTGGGATGGGTCGAGTTATTCGCTCGTGTACGAGGCTTTTATCATCCCTACGATTGAGCCTATATTTTTTTCTCATTAAATGTTCTTTTATGATTTATTTTTATATTTTTATTATTACTATACTATTATTATTATGTGGCTTATGCATTTGACATAAAATAAAAAATAAAAAAATAATAATAAAAATTACTGTAATGCATATTATTTTTATAAAAAAAAAGTATATCAATTAATATATTAAACATCAACAAGTGTTTTTAACTAAACTATAAATCTACAAATACTATATAGTGTGTGAAATAAGCGTGGCACATATGGTTGTTCCAAAACCCCTCTAGCTACAAAACTCATATAAAATCTATTTCTAGTCGAGTTTGATCCACAAGTCAGCTATCAATATGACTATATTTAACTCATTGCATATATTTAGATATCACATTATCAATTTTAACCTCAAACTACTACAAGTCTACATGGAATAAGTTAATTTATATTATTTTAAAATCAGATTGTTGAAGTGTTTTAATACATAAGTACTATAGTGAAGCGTTACTTATAAGCCGGTTCGGTTTTTTGTGATATACAATTTTGGGGTCATTTTATGGTACAACCGTGGTACCAGTACCACTGAAGGTTAAAATTGTCGTTGTAGGACCCTCGAAATTAAATAATTATGTTTTTTCTCATTTAATAGCCACCTGGTGTTGAATTTCTTCTTATTATTATTTATTGGGTTCGCATTTAGCTTTGCGAGAGAGGACTGTTCTGGAAGCTTCGTCGGTTTCAAACCATCGATCATCGATATGGGGATAATTTGCAGGATTGGGCGAGTTGAGTTTTATGTGTAAAATGATTATGATGGACATGTCCTTGCAACGGCAGCGGAAATAAGATCAGGCGGTGGCGATTCTTTGTTGCAACTGTGGCTCATTAAATAATTGTTTTTTCTTCTTAGAAAAAGAAAATTGAATTTTGGTAGGGGTTGTGAAGGACATGCCCAAAATGCTCAAGCGAGATTTAATGGCATAAAACAGAAATGATTAATTTATCAACCCACTTAATTATATACAATGAGGTGGATTTCATCTCTTTTTAATGATATCTTTTCAATTTTATCACGTTCTATCTCAAAACAAGCATTAGATTTAGAATTCATGAAATCAAAATTTCCACGCCCAAATTTTTCACTTCCCACTCAATCCATAAGGTCTCATTTGGTAGGAGAGATAAGATGTGATTAAATACGTAATTAGACTTAATCCTTTATTTGATAGCTCATACATCTTATCTTCATAAAACTAAGGGGTCCGATAGATTCCATGATTAACCCATGTAAACAAGGAAGATAATATAAAATAGTCTTTCTTGTAACTTTTAGTATAATTTAAGCATTTGTTGTAAATATACCATAATTTTAGCCTTGCCACAAATTCGTGGCAATCTTGCCACAAATTTATGGCAAACTTGCCACGAATCGTGGCACTCGCTTGCCACGATACTCACTTGACACAAATAGTTGCCACGAACTCACTTGCCACGAATTTGTGGCAAGGCTAAAATTATGGTATAGTTATAGAAAATGCTAAAATTATGTATAGTTACAACAAAGGCTAAAATTATACTAAAGTTACCTAAAAGGTTATTTACACCACTTTTCACTGTAAACAATCTACCCAATTTGGAAATATAGTATCTATATCTTTCAAGAGTAACCATGATTATGTTTGTTTGTCTTTATAATACTCTTGCCACATCATAACTATAATGTTGTATGGGCCACCAAATATGTGATAGTAAATATATGATACATACAATACACCCTACCTAGTGAATGATTAGTTACACTATAAGTCCTAAACATGCTAAGCTATGTA
This sequence comes from Ajuga reptans, assembly GCA_032274785.1. Taxonomy (NCBI): domain Eukaryota; kingdom Viridiplantae; phylum Streptophyta; class Magnoliopsida; order Lamiales; family Lamiaceae; genus Ajuga; species Ajuga reptans. Next base: position 952,593 of record JAUEKW010000043.1, read on the forward strand.
ATGATAGGTAATAGCCCATTATCTTGTACACCCTACCAAATGAGTCACAGGGACTCATTTGGTAGGGGAAATAAGAGGTGATTAAATATGTAATCAGACTTAACAGTTCATTTGGTAGCTCATACATGTTATCTTCATAAAACTGTAGATTCCATGATTAACCCCTCTAAACAATCTACCAAATTTGGAAAGACATTATCTACATATTTCAAGAGTAACTGTGATTATGTTTGTTTGACATCATGACTATAGTGTTGTATGGGCTACCAAACATATAATAGTAAATAAATGATACATATAATATAATACACCATACATTATTGAGTATCCACAAAAGACATACTCTACACACACATTACACATACATTATACACACACTTCACACACACACACATATTAAATACCCGCACAACACATACTTCGTACACACTTCACATACATACTACACGCACTTTCATTATCATCATCATTTAAAAACATTAATAAAGAAAGTTCAAACAATTCAAATCCGCTTATTTGGATTCAAGCATCCAAACAAGCGATTTGAAATGAGTGGATTTCCAAATACAAAGAATTGAAAATCAAATCATTTAGGGGCCACTTGGTTTAAAATCGAGAATGACAATGGTAATGGATATGAATGATGGGTCAATCACTGTGGAAATGGTGATATCATTGTTGCTGCTTGGTTCAAATTCTACAATGGGTTTGTGTTGACTAAGGAGTAATGAATATGAATTATGGTAATGAATGATGTGTGAGACTATGTAATCAAATTAGGTAATGATTAACTTATTCTAATTTATAATTTGATGTACTAAGCATGATAAATGGGAATCGGTCCTCATTTATTCCCATTTAAACCCTAAACCCTAAACCCTAATTAAAATTATATCCATACATAGAATGGTCAAATATTATATTTTTTCAGGGAACTCAAATATTGTGTTAATTATTCTCTTTTTGTTAGTTCATCATCTGTTATACTAATACTTCTAATTACTGCTATTTAAGCTTTTTTTTTTATCATAAACTGTCCAACTCCATGTAAATAGCAGTAATTAGAAATATTAGTATAAAAGATAATGAACTAACAAAAAGAGAATAATTAACACAATATTTAACTTCCCTAAAAAAAGATAATATTTGACCATTTTATGTATGGATATAATTTTAATTAGTTCACCAACCCAAAATAATTTCCTCTAATTATATTCAAGATTTAGGTTAATACCTGATCCCAAAACAAAGCCTCAAAATAAAATCTAGTTGAAAAATGACCCAGAAAAACAAATAGTCCAAATTAATAAAGGTAAACTTATATGTCATAGATGTATGGATCATTTATGTGAAATGAGTCGAACTAATTCTAGAATTATTACTTTTTTGTAAAAAAAATATCACTTAATTGACCAAAATTAGTACTTGTTTTAATAAAATTATGAATGAAAGTATCACTTAGTTTGATACTTTTATTAAAAAAGTAATACTTTTAGCCAAATTAAGTGATATTTTTTCGCCACCTTATTGAGTGGACCTAAAAAAAGCGCTAAATAAAAAAAATATAAAAAAATTGAAGTCCATTCATGTATATACATTTTTCAGCGGTTAATATTTTTTTATGAAAAAATAATATTTTTTCGAGAAAAACTAATACATTTTTTTAAAATCGGATTGAATCGACCCATTGCATATGCATTTGGGACACATAAATGTTACTCATTAATATATTATACAAAGAAAGCATGATGCTACTAATGTAGTGTTTGCAATAATAAGTGATTTATACAAATAGTAGAAGTTGAATTGTTTGGAAAATAAGAAATTGTATGTAAAAGCAGAAAAAAACATGTGATGACCTGCTTCCAGCTTTCGCTTTAAATAAACTATTTTATATTACTGTTCAAGTAGAAGCAGATATTTAAAAATACTCAAATCTACTTTTCTTAAGCCAAAATTACAAAAGGGTTTTGTCACACCCTAATTTTTGTAGCATTAAATAAAATATAATTTTAACGGGATGTGAGCTACATTACATATTTTTAACTAAAAATAAAAGTTTTCTAAAAAAAAAATAATAAATAAAAGGATACATTTTTTTATTACCCAATTTGAAACATAATTTGAATATAATAATAAAAAATTCCATAGAATAGAATATTTTGGCTGAAACGTAATTGGAATAGGACTCGAAATATAAATACTAAACTCTAGTAAAAGTTATCTTTTTTTTTTAAACATCATAGGAAATAGATTTAGACTCGAATAGAATAGGAAATTTAAAACCTTTGACCAATAGTATCCACCGCCTCCTCGTACCACGATCAAGCTCCAAATAGTCTGTAGAAACTTGAAAAATAGAATGGGGTGAGCAAACCACGGCTCAGTGGGGACATGTTTGTCGACCTTAAATACAAATCATGTAAAATCAATGAAAGCATACAACACACTGTAAAATAGATGTTCACCAAAATGGTAAACTTGTTGCCTGTTGAGCATAGCATAGCACAACACAAAGCATAGCATAACATAGTGAATAACCTGTAGCCTGTTGAGCATAGCATGACACAACACGAAGCATAACATAACATAACATAGCAAATAACATGTTGCATCTTGAGCATAGTATAGCACAACACAAGGATAGCATAACATAACATGTAACATATTGCCTATAGCCTATGTAATGTTGCGCTTAGACATCAACATCACAATCATGGCATTTAAAATAAACAAACATAGCCCATAGAATAGATAGAATCCCCACATTGAAAATAGAAGTATGTATATGCATGTTGTCCTATTGTTCTTAGTCTTCGCTAGCCTCGTTCTCCTATCCACTTGGGCATGAATGATATACATAGGATTTGGATTTTGGGAATTAAGGGTTTGGTAGAGGTCTTTTGGAAATTTGGGATGAAAATTTAGTGGAAAAGTAGATAGTTTGGGTTGTAATTTTGATTTATGATATGAATCCCATATATATATAGCTATATTCTTAGGGTTTTAGGACTCCTAAATAGAATAGGAAAGTATTTTCTTATTCCCTAAAAAAATATGGGTTTGAGCTTTGGTTCTAGAACATGGGCTCCAATAATAAACTATGAAATAACTTGAAACCAATATAATTATGACCTAAAATAATATAGACCTCAATATAATAATAAGAATATTTTACAGGTGTTACAGGATTTTTATAAGCTTTTGCAAACACAGCCTAAGGGGTGTTTTCCCCAGCTTATTTAAAGTAGTTTTTTTTACTTTTAACTTTAGAAAAGCTACTAGCATTTCACCCGTACGTTGCACGGTTTGTAATATTTTTAATAATATTGTTACTAATTATATAATTAAATATTATTTCACATTAAAATAGTTGAATATTTTTTGTCTTTTCATTAATTTGGTTATAGTTCTCAGGAATAAGTATACTCAAGTACGATATTTGATCACCTAAGCAGCTACCAAAATAATAAAAGAATAAAAAAATATAAAAAAATTGACACTTTTTTTAAAAAGAAAAATCCTTATAAATTTGTTTGGAAGCAAGAGACTACAGAATGAGCTCCACGACAAAAATAATGTCTTTTTCAAATTAAAGATTTGAAAAACTACTTAATATACTATACTTTTTATTTATGCTCATTATTTTTGTAGAGATTTAAAACTTCTAAGTTCTAATCCTTTGCTATTGATAACTCTCCAAACATAAATGAATCATTCCAATTATTCAAATACTAATAAAGTAGCTGAGCTTAAAAATAAATTAAATGCCAAAAAAGAATATCTTAACACATGATGCAATCTAAATATACAAATAAATCATAGGCCATGTTTGTTTGGGTTCGCGGACAAACCAGTTCAGGTGTCCACAAACCCAACATCTACAAAAATTCATAGTTTGCCAACAAACCCTCACAAACCAGCTTCAATAAAGTAGAGATAATTTCTCTCTCATCTGTCTCCGAAAGGACACCACTGTCCAGTCCTCTCACACTCCATCTCTCTTTTCCTCTCATCGAAACTCTCCCCCTTACAATCTAGTGAACGGCACAATGCATACGCCGACTCCGCGAGCCCTGGCGTAGCCGGCGTTGAGCTCGTTGTAGCAGCCGACTAAGTTGAGCCCTGGCTCCGCGATTAGATGATCGAACAACGTCAAGTTGAAGTCATCGGGGATGGAGAAGACGTCACTGAGGCCGATCTGCACGAGGCGGCGAGCGAGGTGGAGGCCGAGGGTAGCCTCGGCGGAGTTGAATGGCACAGCGGAGGATTGGATGGGGGAGACGCCGCTCGAGGGGAGGGAACCGACGTCGTTGCACGTGACCGGCTTACTGGCGTCCAGCAAGCCTATTTTTGTGTCCATTGTGTGAGTAGTTAAGACAGTGTTTGGTAGTGAGGAGAGAGAAAGGAAGACAAAATTGAGCGGAAATTGGAATATGGTGAGATTGAGTGAATAAGGCAAATGGGGAATAAGTTTATTTAAGGAGAAAAAGGGAAAAACGGG
>JAUEKW010000043.1:957196-969573 GCA_032274785.1 Ajuga reptans
ATGTTGATTTTATTATTTTCAATATTTTGTGTATATATTATTAATTTATTAAATAATTAAATTATTCATTTAAGGTGATGCCGTCTAGGCGCCGCCTAGGCGCTAGTCCCCAGTCATCCTAGCGACTAGCGAGTTTTAGAACACTGATTAAAATCAATAAACGTACATGATATTTAATGATTATTATGAAATATCAGATCAAATCTTGAGTGGAATAGGGGATCCGATACCCCGCAGATCATTACAACTTCATTGCTTATATATATCCCCCAAAGTTGGAGAGTGTTGTTGAGAATTACTACATGATGCAAAGCTCAGATTCGGACACTAATCTGCAAACAGAAAAATGGTGTGGCCATGAATCTCTCTACAGATTTCATGGCTTCTGGTTCACAAAAACATACCTCGAAAGCACCCAGAAAGTTGTAGAATCTTTCAACCCAGTTGGTGAAGACGTAATCTTAGCCTCTTTCCCCAAAACTGGAACCACATGGCTTAAATCCCTTCTCCATTCCATCATTCACAGATCTGACATTAATTCTCTACTCTACCTTAACCATCCACAGGAATTAGTCCCATCTTTGGAGACAAATCTTTATGTTAACCAAACAACATCATTAGAAGATGTTAGCAAGAAAAGCAGAATCTTGGCAACCCACATCCCATATCAGATCCTTGGAGAATGCAACTGTAAGATTGTCTATGTGACCAGAAATCCAAAAGACACCCTTGTTTCTCTCTGGCATTTTCTGCAGAAATCCAAGGATGTTGAGGATGATCCATGGGAATTGGAGGTTGCAGTGGATCAGTTCTGCGATGGGATCGTCCCGTTCGGGCCGTACTATGATCATGTCCTGGCTTACAGAGAAGAGAGCATCAGGAGGCCTGACCATGTGTTGTTTGTTACCTATGAACAAATGAAGGAAAATCCCAAGGATCATGTTAGAAGAATTGGTCAGTTTTTGGGGTGTCCTTTTGATGGGGAGGAAGAACAAGTGGAAAAGATAGTGAAAATGTGCAGTTTTGAGGTTCTGAGCAATCTGGAAGTGAACAAGTCAAGTGAGTTGCCAGTTAGTGGATTTCCATTGCCATATAATTCCTTTTTTAGGAAAGGTCGAGTTGGAGATCATAAGAACCTTCTAGAAGATGAGATGATTCACAAGATAGATGATACTACAAGGGGGAAGTTCTATGCTAATGGTTTTCAGTATGGGATTTAGTTCACATGTTGTGCTAGCTTTTCAAAGTTTGTCTTCAACTACTTTCACTTGTGCTCACGGATCTTGTAACTTTGTTTACTGTCTTCATCTTAAGGTTATCATGAATAAAATTGCTTCAAAAGGAAAAAACAAAAACAAAAATAAATAGTCCAGTACATTATTTGGACCATATTCTAAATTACACTTCCTCTTTCTCATAAAAGGAATCATTTGAAAAATGTATAACCTTTTTTATTTTTGATCAATTTATAAAGGTACAACTCTCCCAAATCTATCAATACACACATAAACGACTTTTTTTTTAATATAATTTATTCAATCATATCTAACTAATTGTAAAATTAAAAAAATTAATTTCTACGTGACATTGATTTTTGAAAGACGACTCTTATTTTGGAACGAGGAAAATCTTTTCAAACACGACTCTTTTAATAGGACGGAGGGAGTAATATAGTAGCAAAGTGTAAACTTTACAATTTATCTTCGATTCCTTACAGAAAAACAATATCTTCATATATTGGAGATTGAATCATCACATGTCTAAAGCATAAAATATTCCATTATGCCCAATTTAATGAAGGAAGGTGATGAACGAATATAGCTTTAAAATCCGAATTCTAGAGAGAACATATTCTTATGCTCAACCATCAAAACTTGAGGCCCAACATATCATGTTAGAAGCATCATATATAGTACGCACAAAGTAATAAGGTAATCAAAAGTAACATTCAAGCATACAGAAATAATATAACCATCAATTCCACCCTCTGATTACATTCTAGTGTATAAAAACGCGATCAAACCTGAGATTTGCGGAGGGAATATAGAAGCAATCCTTCTGCCATACAGACAGAGAAGAACCAGCTATACAAAGAGATGAATGTAAAATCAGTCACTAGGCATCTAATGGTAACTAACAAAGGCTGCAACCAAGGTTCCAAATCAACTCGATCCAACCAGAAGAAGCAGGAAACAATTGGGGCGGGGCAATGGAAAAAGAGTAGTAGTGTGTTCATTTGTCATAAAATGCCAGAAGCTGCTTCACATGATTTTGCCATGCAGCAACGTTTTCTCCATCAACGGCGACCCAATCAACGACAGTGGATGCTGGTTGTTCCCACCATTCATCAAGCTACAAAAAATATCATGGATAACAGTTTTGACAAGTTACAGATCTTGAACTGGGAGAATCTGATAATAAAAAGCCAGATACCATTCTATAATCAAATCACTAACGGCAGTAATCATTCCAATGTATTATTAAGCTTCTAAATTACAAATAAAAAGGACATGGTACATCCAGCTTCTGAAAACCACTTTATAACACAAACCTAGAGAGTGCACAGGTTGCTTCAATAAGCACATCTGCTACCCGTAAGGGTGGCCAAGTTGGTGGAGTAGGAGAGCGCGTGACTGAAAGGTCACGAGTTCGAATCCCCCTGCCAACACCTTCTTGGTCTGAGCCTGTCACACACCTCGTGTGGTTTACCTGGTTGGCGTGGTTTGCAGGCCATTGCGTCAGCCCGAGGGTTTACCCAGTGCGCACTCGAAGAGTAGCGGCTGCGGGTTCCCCCGTCATCAAAAAAATAAAAAATAAAAAAATTAAGCACATCTGCTACTGTGCAAACTATGTTCACCCTTATAGCCCCTCATTTGGATTTTTGGACAAGATTGTTAAGTTTGATTGCACATAGTGGTATGGCATTATTCATGGATTATTATGTAATTGGATTGAAGTTCTAAGCTTGGGTTATTATGTATCCAAAGGGCCATATTATCTACAATAGGTGAATACATAGATTGTCCTATCACGTCCATTGGTTTAATGATACACTGTCTCACTATTTCCCAGAAATCATAATATAGTGTTGCATAATGCATGGGAATCTGACATGAGGGGCTATTGATGTAATGCAAATGAATGTTAAGACATCAAAAAGGATGTAGGAGAATTAGAACTCCCCGTGCGAACAATTGTGGTAGCAAAAAACCTACATAATTTTTGTTACAATTAGTGCAACCCCAAATAAGATGCAGCATCCATTTGACTTCTTCTTGTTGTATTATTGTACGTTTCATACTTACCTCCTGAAAAGGCATAACATGCATTTTTATAAAAAGAAGGGTTCTAGTGAGAGCATCCTGTGCTGTGGAGTAATTGTTCTATTTTATTTGATTTTTCAATGCTTCACTGCCGGATAATTCATGTAATCCTCATTTGCACCATATCTCTTTGGCGAATTTTATTTTTTTGAATGATCCTATAAGGCTAAATCAGTAAATCCTAGATTGATCAGTAGGCGTTAAGCCGCAAATGTCTAGATTGATCACATGATGGTTAGGTAATTGACGGAATGCTAGTAACATGAAACGGCCCATAATATATTATATGATATTGGTTCTGGCACAAGAAGTATCATATCTGAAAACCCGGCAGAGTACTTACCAAGCCTCTGACATATTTGCAGTCTTCAAGACATTTTTGAGCATTTAGAATTCCATTGCTTAGTTCAGGTAACCATTTTTCTGTAACAGTTTTCTCTTGTTCTGCTGCCACGTTTAAGCAGTAATTTGTTGTCCTGCAAAAGAATGTTGAAGGAATCAATGCTGGAAACCATAACCATCTAGGTCACAATAAACGAGTAAATCAAAGCCTTATGAATTCACTTATGTACTTCTTGTAACAGAAACACTATTTACTTTCTGCAAAAAAATAAAAATAAATCATCCCTTCACATTTAAATAGATAACATTTTTAGAGTAAATAATGCCAAAAGTGAACATTATGCTTAGTTTCTTCTGACCCTAAACTCTTGTTTCACATAAACTTTTCATAACATAGAAATACATCTAAGAAGAAACAAAGGGGTTGAAGTGAAATATTTCAAACCCTAAAGGTGCTCATGAACCATTAAAAGCGAGGTTGAGAACAAGAAGATAGCTGTACCTATCATACTCTTGCTGAGCACGGTGTGCATGATTTAACAAAGCATGACCACTCTCTACAAGATTTCTTCGTACATGAACCAAATCAATTGCTTTTGCCAAGTCCTCCAATGCACATGCCTCAGAACCCCGAAGCTTTAAACAAAACTCCATGGACTCTAGAACTGATGCCAAACCAGTATCCAGACCATCTAAACCTGCAGTCAAGAGTAAATTAGTGTATTTTCGTGTACAGAAATTGTAACAAGCTTCCTCAAAGCATAAACATGGAGAATTTTTTAGAACAAATCGCCACCACAGAGCAATATCTTGTGGAAACAGATCTATCAGGAACACGTCTAGAAATGAACGAAAAGATAAAAGGCTCACCAGCAGGATACTGTAAGGCAGCAGAGATGCGACATATAGAAGGAACTGCAGAAGGATCCCTAGCACCAGCTCTAGCTGTCAGCACAGCCGCATTCCTCTCAGCAGTAGCGACTGCTTCGGGACCTGTAGAGCCATTGGCACTCATCGACCCCAAGAGTGCCTAAACAGAAAGAAGAGGATACATAAGAATGCAGGATAAAGAAAATAGCCACATGTATGGACCAAGCTCCTAGCCCATACTCCTAACGGGTTCTTGTCATATTTTTAGTTTGAGCAGATGTTATCGACAGACAAAAGGAGTAAAATTATACTCATGTACAAGAAGATATTACCAATGAAAGCTTAAATGAAACGACCGCACACACTAAAATGTCTCAAACTATGCTCACAGCATATTGCATATTAATGTTGACAGATTAACACATTATCAAGCTATAATATACCGACAAGATATACACTCCTGGAAATGAATCTTAAAATGCACACTGATATGATACTCGTTAATTTTTACGAAATGAAGACATCATCAGGCTTGAGATATCGATATATCTATTCTCTAGCATACAATCTGAGATGTCAATGGCCATATAAAACCTGCCATACAAAAAGCAACAGATTACCAAGAGCTAGTATAATTATAAATTGAATAAATTTCGGGAAGGAATTTCAACACTCCAGTTATGAGTACTTCGTTGAAATGCCTAGTCTTTCAGGTCCCTATGTCTGATCAAACTGGGTTACAAAGAGAAAACAACATAACTTAAACATCAAGGTAACGTGTGTGGTTATAATGGATATGTAAGCACAAAAAAGGTCGAACCATAGAAAGGTAGCAAGTGTCACTAACAATATAGTGAATCTCTAACTTAAAAGTACACCCTCGAAAGGTAATCAAAACTGTAGCTTCTTTTACTGTGGCCAAACAAACCTGAGGAGTTGATGGAAGCATGTAGAGGCTATTATCAGGTGTTCGATAAAAAGCTTGAACTTCCTTGTCAATGAGATCTTGTGCACTGTTCGATAAGTCCACGGCAACACTACATGCAGGAATTACAGTAGTTGATGCATACTCCCTTGCTGCTAACGGCTGCTGACTCCAAAAAGAAGCAGCATCCTACAATGATACGAAAAAATCCATTGTATTTTGCCACACGACATAAACAAAATCATAACATTCAAGAATTTGCCTCTCCCCAACTTCAAAAGCAAACTACTTAAAAGAGATGAAAACACAATCTTAGAGGACATATGCTACTGTATACAAGAAATATTCAATACTTACAAAATTTAATATATTTGTACTAAACAGAGATATAGTGATTCCATTAATTTTGGTTTATATGCATTTTAATCTTGTTTATAAGATGTAGATGTTTCAATATGTTTCATACAACTGCTTCTCTTTCCTGCTCATGTGCCTAGTACTATGGAAATCACTACATTGAATATATAGCATGTTGTAAATTTGCAGACCCATTTTTAGCTGAAATGTCACAATAGAATGATATACATGAAAGTCATACTCAGGGTGCACAAACTCTAGTTGCACCACTATGCAAAGTGATCCTTCAGTAGCTGTAATAACGTCTAGTAAACCTATTCCTAATATCTTTAGGTAATAAAGGGAATGAAACCATGCTTGAGCTAGCAAACGTGCATATGATGTGGGTGAACGTGTATTGTGTATGTGACTGAGTGAAAAATCCTACCATGTTTGCCTTGAGTAATGCTTTGTAGATTGATTCCAGCTCAGATCTGCGAGCATCGAACTCTTCAATCTTCTTCCACTTCTTCTTTAAAGAATTCTCAGCATCCTTTCGCTCAGCACATAACTTATCCAAGCGATGTACTTCTGACATTAACGTATTTAAGCTAGCACGCAATCCAGAGGCCTCTCTTTCCTTGGCCCAAACCTCTAGCTACCAAGAATAGAGAAAATGCATGGTAAAATAGAAGTTTTGGTATCCGAGTGCTTTCAAATATTTTAGTTTAGGATACACAGTTTACAGACAGCAGAAGAAGGGAACAACTTAAATGTTGTTCGTATCATAGACATAAACTATAAATTAAATGAACAGGAAGCATCTTTCCCAGGAGTTAAACAACATATCTTAGGCAAACATTCATGTAAGCTGACCACCTCTTTTCTCATCCAACCCAACCCAAAACAAACAACACTAATTTCCCTGAAAGGAAACAGAAAGAAATTTATAACTGCATGCCTGCAAATAAATTACAACAATTATGGATGGAGGAGCACTGGAACCAAGGGTTGAAATGGTTCATGGATGGAGCCCACACAATTATCTCAACTTCCCTCAAGAAGAACGGTCTTATCAACAATGTTTCCCATGCTAAATTCTCTGCTGCATAACCATCCTTAGGCAGTTGTGACACACACACAACTAACCCTGAGTACCACTGCGCTAAAAACATGGAAGTGACACGAAATCTTCCCCGAACATAATATTAAGCCCTTAAAGTAGCAACTGTGAACTCAATCAGGAAACAGTGACAAACTTTTCCTCCCCGAAATCAATATGTATGGCAAACTTTATGACAACTTTACTGAATGACAACATATATAGGAGATACAAAATGAGTCCAGGACCAAATTGAGAATAAAAAATCATCAAACATAAGTTTACTTAGCCCATAAAATAAATATACTGTTGATTTCCCCTCACCATAACACAACCAGCTTAAACTTAAAACAGTTAATGTTACCTCAAGTTGCCTAAGGCTGCTCATATTCTGTGATATTCCTGCAGTGACAATCGAGTTTGAGGAAACTGCATCAATGCTTCCATGGAGACGTTTCAAGAGTATTTCACTCATGTTTCTAGCTTCGGCAGCTTTGTTGAGCGCATCTTCTGTCGCCAAAAATTGTTGTACATGTGCTTTCTGTAGGAAAAGTATTATAGTGAAAATAAGAAAGGGCGAAATTTTGAAGATTTTAATAGATGTAAGTAGGTGGCAACGCCATAATAATCACACTACAGAAGAAACATTTAAGGGAGATGACATCTGAACAACTGATAAAAAAGAAAAGAACAGCCTCGGAAAAAGATGTATGTAATTGGATTTCCTAGCACAAGTAATCAGTAATGTAAAAGTCCAGGAAAAAGAAATTTTAAATTAAGGAGGCAAATGTGAGGACGAATGGTAGAAAATTAGTCATGGAGCTGCCACTACAAAGGAGTACCTGTCTCTCCAGAAGTTGATTTTCGGTCCCTTTAGATGGAGCATCGCCTCCGAGCTTCCCGTTGCCATACAGATGATACTGTAGTGGAGAGCTTATGTCAGTAGAAGAAGCTTCAGTTATTGTGTCATTCTCGTACTTGTACCTTCGTAAAAGAGAGAATAATAAATTAGAAAAGACTTGGTATAGCAAGAAGGAAGATGCAAACCAATTTAAGTTGTGCATGTGAACAAGCAAAAAAGTAACATGTATTTATTCATGTAGCCAATACATCAAGTTAATTTTTCATGTAATAGATAGCAGAAAAGGTTTAGAATTGCATGTTCGGCAAAGAGGGAGGACGTGCATTGGCTGAGAAAAAGACAAAAACGAACAGATTCAGATATCTGACCCCTGGGGATAAATAATCAGAGTTCTTAAATATTTACTAGTACACTATAACAACAAATCTAACTGAATAAATCATAGACACTCGAAAGTCAAAACTACAGGACAAGCCCGTGACAGCAGTCACTTACACATGGAAAGACCATTCAATAGCAATACACAGCATAGAGTGACACCAGATTGCTGGAACATGAGAGCCATTACCAAGTAGGAGCATGCACACAAGAGAGAGAGAGAGAGTAGGTGTTTACAATTAATAATATATGCCTTAATATATGTGAAATAGAACAACTACAAGGTATACTTTTCTCTAGAGCGGGACACAATATGATAAATTATCAACAATGTAAAGCTGGTACTGAGATATTATCCAGCAAACCACTTCAAGTACGTGAGAGAAACGATCCATCACCATGAGTTGGTTCAAATGTGCAGTGCAAAAGAAAAAAAAATGGTTCATACAAAAAATAAAATCCAAATACATGTGCAGAAAAAATGTTGTATAAGAAGAATTAATGAACTAATTAAGTCAAAGAATACAAAAATGATCAGTTCTTGAGATTATATCAAAGTCAAGATTGACTGGAAACCAGATGTTAATAAATAACTCCTAACAAAGTTCCATCAGATTCACAGAAAACAAATATATATATAACATATATATACATACATATTGTGTTCATACAGCAGGTGGTGTTTTTCAGATTTTTATGAATACAATTTCTGATTTTATTATAGAAAATAGAGCAATAAAAGTTCTAATAGCATATATACACAGGGTGAGACATGCTCATGAAATACCTTAATGCTTCTGCATCAGCTCTAACATCTATTTTTTCTATTTCCTTGGTGATCAGATTTTTCAACCATTGGGTGTACGAAGTGATGACTTGTAGTAATAGCGGAGGACTTTTTAGACAATCAGCAAGCACGTCTTTAATTTCAGTCGGTAAATCACCGTCAATATCAATCCCTAATTTTGCGGCTTCCAGTTGAGGATTCACATGGACTCCACTTCCTTCGTAAGCAGGAAAAGAGGTACGAATTTTCTCAGACATCTTCGTAGCAAGAAATTCACAAAGTTTTCGGACATTTCTTTCCCTCGTTGTCTCTATAAGAATGACATCATCTGCAGCTTTGCTGCCTTTGACAGTTGAATACAATTCCTTATCATTATTTCCAGGGAAGCTGGTAACCATCTCAATAGAGTCAACACTAGCTCTCTGAGCATCTCTAGCTTGGTTTACATAGTACCTGAGACGCTTATGGTACTCCGCAAATATTTTTGCTGCTTCGTCACATTGTTGATCATAAGCCTCCAGCATCACCTGCTTGTGCCTAAAATCAGAAAATCAGGTGTTAATTTCCATTCCTCCACAAGAATTTGCATATTACATACTTGCTTTTTAACTTCATATTTGTTAACCAACCATCTGCTCTTTATTTAAACTTAAAAGAAGAACATTGCATGTTCTTCTTCAAATAGACAATCTATATCATACCGTGGAAACTCGCATTGAACCCCAAATCCAGATCCACATGCAAACCACAACCATCCCCATAAAAATATATAGAGAAACTGCTACCACTTAGATACAGTTGGACTTTGACCATAATTCAGCTTTAAACATAAAAAGTCCATTTGCGAGAGAATAAACTGTCTGCTCTCTCTGTTTTCAGTTCACATTCTGCTGAAACAGATCAGTAATCCACGTCTTTTTTATAAGAAACGTGAATGTTATTAATAAAAAGGAGAATTACAAAGGGATGAGAAATCCACATATGGAAGTAAAATCTACAGCTAGAGTACAAAATTCAAATCACGATAGACATCTGATACATGAAGCCCCTAACGTTCTTATGGACTAAAATCCACCATGTAACCCTAAACTTGGATTTTTCTCAAACTTCGTCTGGAGATTCCTCCATAGTTTCACAAACTCTCTTATTCCTTTCCAACCAAGTGACCAGCGTAGAGCCTGTACAATGACACCCCAAAGTACCTTAGCTCTTTTACAAATGACCAACCTAGATTTAACAAAAAACATTACTTGCTGGACTGTGGGGCAGCCCAAGAAAGATTTAGCCCCAATAACACCTTCTTCCACAATGAAGGAGAAAATGGACAATCCAAGAAAGTATGATCCAGATTCTCGGTATCTCTTTTGCAAAGTACACAATAATTGGGCAATAGCGATATATTTGGAAATCGCTTTTGAAAAATGTGACAAGTAAGTACCCTCCTCCAATACCATCATGAAGAAAACTGACCTTTTTTAGGCACTGAAACTTTCCAAAAAAATTCATAGTATGGAAAAAGGCAGATGGTGATCCTTAGGACGAAATGATGAAAATAATGTTTTGTAAGAAAAACACCCGTGAAGAGTCTAGTGAGTAGTCCCTCAATCCTATGATCATCCCTTTCTAATGACAACCTGACCTCTGTAAGTAGCTGTTAAAAAGGCACAAATCAAGAATTTCAGAATATCTAAGATTTCGGAAAAAATGCAAGTCCCAAGATATGGAAGGTATCCCAACAAATTGGAACTTACGGAATAGAAGGAAATGGGTTTATGTGGATTTGCGAGATGTGAAACAGAGAGGGGAATTGATCTCTAAGGGTTTGCTCCCCCACCCAAATGTCTTCCTAAAACCTCACAATATTGCCTCCCAATCTAGACTTTACCAAGCTCACAAAATCTGGTAAACCTGGATATAAAGTTCCATGGACTTCTAAAGGTATTTCTTGATGCAAGGCCAGCGTCCCAACCATTCTCCTGAACCCATACTTGCTAATAATGACACTGTCCCACAAAGAACTTTTTTCCCTAGTAGAATCTCCACCACCACTTTCCCAACAGCACCTTATTCCTCACAGCCGAACTCCCAATACCAAGCCGCCAGCCTCCTTAAGCTTGGCTACTCGATCAGTAATCTTACTATAGCACATATCCAACTACTTATTGAAATACTGACATTTTAGCAACCCAAAGAAAACCCCAATAAAAGAATTATTCTGCATAATATTGTACTTGAATTCCTCAACAACAGACAGAAATCAAAACAGAAAAATTACAGTCATATCAAGACTTAAGAGTTAACGCATTTGATGAATTTGGAAGAGATATTAACCTGTAATTTGACCGTTCATCGAGCATACGCTTGCGCTCGGCCTCCTCTCTTGATACCTCAATCATCCTAGCCTTCAACTCCTTGCGCTGCCGCCTCACAATCTGCCTTAATCTCTCAACTTCCTTCTCCGCCAACTCTCTCTCCTGCAATGCCGTCTCCCTACTACTGTTGCTCCCACTCTCCTTCCCAGCTCCCAATTTCTCCTTCCTCCTCCCTTTATCAACATCATCCGCACCATGAACGAGGATGTTCCTCCGAATATTCTCCACCGTCTTGTCCGACTTCACCCTCTTTAGCAAAAAATTCCATACGGGGATCATGTTCCCGCGGCAAATCTTGCGAAGTGATTCCGGCGTGGGTACTGCTGCTTTAGCAGACGACGCATATGGGCCGAGAGGCCTGTAACCCATTTCCTTCTGAAGCCATTCCAGTATTGCCTCGGGCTGCGCCGCCGAGCCCGATGAGCTTTGCATTGTTTCAGATAAAGCCTTGGATTTTGCAAGTGAAGTGTAGTAGATCTTAATGGGATTAAAATTTTGGTAAACCCTAATCGGACAGTAACCGAACTTTCTCCCGATGTAGACGGCCGTTGAAAATGAATTCAATTCAATAATCAACGGATCTAACAATGCCGGCGAAGATGAACTCGAGCAGAACTTTGTATCACAGTGGTTAAAATACTGATGTATTTTTGTACGTATATTTGTGCAGTATCTGAGAGAAAACAAAACAAGAATTCAAAGTGGATAAATTGGAAAGTTGGGGGGAGAATACTTGTCGGTTTTGTGAAGAAAAACCATTCGCCATTTCGACCAAATAAAGCACATAATACAGTCGAATTTTGGCCAATTTAAATGGCAACGGCTCGTGTTGTTAATTTTTGGGAATTTATTTATTTTTTTTTATTTTTTATTTTTGAGTAAAATAGAGCCTTTGTTATTTCAATTAAGAAAAGCAGGATAATCTGCAAATACAAAGAACTCCAACTAACTAAGAAAACCAGTCTCAACCCAATCATGAGGGAAGAAAATGGATAAAGAAAAAATCACGCTGCTTGCAGTGTTAAACATATGAAGACCGAAAAAACCTAATTGAGAAACTGCAAACCATCATTCTGTGAT
>JAUEKW010000043.1:977734-989478 GCA_032274785.1 Ajuga reptans
CACATATATATGTTTCAGTTTCCCTTAATTCTGTCATAAGAAAATCAAAACAGACTTGGTAAAGAGTATTTAAGACAGCAAAGTCCTTGGCTAACTTTATTCGATCGGAATCTTTTCTTCTCAATAGTGCAACTCAAATGCAGAATCCGGAGGGTAACCATCCCCACTCCGATGCGGAGATAGTCGGAGGCGGCAGCAGCGACAGATCGTCGTACAGCGGGCCGTTAAACAAGCGGCCCGGCAGAAAAAGCGCTCGTTTCAACATTCCCTCCGACACATCCCCCTCGGCCGGCGGCGATGACTACGTGGAGATCACCCTCGACGTGAGGGAAGACTCGGTGGCGGTGCACAGCGTCAAGACCGCCGACGGCGGCGAGGTGGAGGACCCGGAGCTGGCACTGCTAGCCCGGGGCCTCGAAAAGAAGTCGTCTTTCGGGTCCTCCGTCGTCAGAAATGCTTCCTCCAGAATCAAACAGGTGTCACAGGAGCTTAAGCGCTTAGCTTCTCTCACGCGCCGCCCTCATCCCACCGGGAGATTCGATAGGACCAAGTCTGCGGCTGCGCACGCGCTCAAGGGGCTCAAGTTTATTAGTAAGACAGATGGTGCCGCCGCCTGGGCCGGAGTCGAGAAGCGGTTCGATGACCTCACCGCCACCACCGGCGGATTGCTCCCTCGCTCCCAGTTTTGTGAATGCATTGGTAATTACCGTATAGCTACACTCCTATTGATTGCTTATATTTTCTTTCCCATTCCTAGTTTGCCATTGATTTACGTCTAACAATTTTTACAACCTTATTTCAGGTATGAATAAAGAGTCCAAGGAATTCGCCGGCGAGCTATTCGATTCGTTAGCCCGGAGGAGGAACATTACCGGAGGTTCCATTAACAAAGTACAGCTGAAGGAGTTCTGGGAACAAATTGCTGATCAAAGTTTTGATTCTCGTCTTCAAACTTTCTTTGATATGTAAGGAATTCATTTATTCTTTTTTGGGATAATTTAAGGAATTAACTTTTAAACAAGATTAAATTTTGAATTAGTTCATGATTATAATATAGGTCAGAATCAGCAATCAATAAGGGTGTGTTTGATTTCGGCTGGGGTGGTTGGTATACTGGGTGTTTAGATGGTTGGAAGTGGTTGAAAAAGTAAAAATGTATATTTGTTTTATGGGTTGGAAGTAGTTGGATGGTTGAATAATAATATTTAAATCGAATATGTGATTTGATGTGTGTAAGTGGTTGTTGGTTGAAGAAAGAGAAATAGAGAGTGATTGTGATCATTGACGGATCCAGAGGGCACAATTAATATACAAGGAGTATAATCAATATACGACATATATAATATAAAAAACTGATTAAGTACGGGGACACAATACTACTTCCTAATCTAATTAATATATTAATTTAAAAATTAAATACAAAACCCAAAAAAAATAAAAAAAAATATGGGGGCACATGTCCCTATAGTGGGGTGTGTGCATCCGTCTATGATTGTGATGATTTGATATGAGTAAGATAATATTAATTGATGAAAGAGAGATAATAGTTTGGGAGGTTGTGCGAACCTTCTCTTAACTAAACACTAATTGAGTTAGGCCATTCTAAAAGTGGTTCGCAAGATCAAACCAAACACACTAATAAATTTTAGCTTATACTTATATTTATAATTTGATCTGATTCATTTTTTTCAACGCAGGGTTGATAAAGATGCTGATGGCAGAATCACAGAGGAGGAAGTCAGGGAGGTATGGCTATTATTAATTCCCTGTTCTTTTCTTCTTCTTTTTTAAATTAATTTTTTGAAAACTATTAAACTATTTCGTCCTTTTAATAGTTATTATATATATATGAATTGAGCCGTCATCGGAAATATCTTTGGAGTATATTTTTTTAATCTCAATGTATAAATTATTTGGTGAGCTAATTTAATGGACCGATAGTAAGAGTCAAGTTGGACTGCTGCCGGACTCTAGCTTTAAGGATAGTAAGTATTTGTGATTGCTTCCGCTTTAAAATAATAAAGTAAATTTATAGAATTTTAAGTAAAAGTAGATTGTATTGCAATGATAAGTAATTTATACAATAAGTAGAAGTTGTATTGTTTATTTTTTTTAATAAAAATTGTATGTAGAAACAGAAAAAAAAAACTTGTGATGATATATTTCCAATTTCTGCTTAAAATAAGTTATTTTAATTACATTTTCTGAAAAAAAAGTTATTTTAATTGCAGATTATTACCTTAAGTGCTTCCGCCAACAAGCTGTCGAATATTCAGAAGCAAGCAGATGAATATGCAAGACTAATCATGGAAGAATTGGACCCAAACGAGCATGGATACATTATGGTACATAATTTGTTAAAATCGTGAAATATTGGAATATATTTGTAAATTTTGCCTTTTCAAATTAACAATATTGTCTACTGCAGATTGAGAACCTGGAGATGCTGTTATTACAAGGGCCAAACCAATCGGTAAGAGGAGGAGGGGAAAGCCGAAATCTGAGCAAAATGCTAAGCGAAAAGCTGAAGCCGACGCAAGACCACGTGATAAAGAGATGGTACAGAGATTTGCATTACTTTGTACTAGACAATTGGCAGAGAGTTTGGGTGATGGCTGTGTGGATTGGAATAATGGCTGCTCTTTTTACTTACAAATACATTCAATACAAAAATAGAGAAGTTTTCGAAGTGATGGGCCACTGCGTGTGCATGGCTAAGGGCGCCGCCGAGACTCTCAAGCTCAACATGGCGCTCATCTTGCTGCCCGTCTGCCGGAACACCATCACCTGGCTCCGCAACAAGACCAGGCTAGGCGTCGCCGTCCCCTTTGATGACAATCTCAATTTCCATAAAGTAAGCTTGGTCAATGGTCCTTTTAGTTTGCCTTACTTCATTAGTAATCATCTATCTTTATGGTGTTTTGGCTTTGGATTTAGTCCAATTTGGTCGGGTTTTGGACAGGTTTTCGATTTTTTTTCACCGTGAATTGCTTCATCTGCAGATGGTCTGCTTATGCGACACTTTTAATTTGAGGATTTTGCTTAAATATGAAAAATTGCTAATGTGATATGAATGTGTATAGAATACCACATACAGTTTTTTCACATTTAGGTAAAATCACAAAATTAAAACGTATCATATGAGCGGACCACAAGCCAAAATGAGACCAAAATTAGACTAAATAAAAAGTTAGATGGAAAAAAAAAAAACGTTTAAGGACGAAAATGAAATTTACCCATTTTTTCTTTTCTTAAATCCAAAATACTTCTTTTCTAGAAAGGACGGAGTAGCACTTGGTGTTTATCATAAGATGAGAAGTAAAACCTAAGTTAACTCTATAATAGAAAAAACATACATGGGGACTATACCTAACTAATTATACAATCACTGCAGGTGATCGCAGTGGCGATCGCTCTGGGAGTAGGAGTACACGGGATTAGCCATTTGGCGTGCGATTTCCCTCGTCTCCTAAACGCAAGCGAAGATGAGTACGAGCCGATGGAGCGATTCTTCGGGGACCAACCAACAAGCTATTGGTGGTTTGTGAAAGGATGGGAAGGGGTGACGGGGATATTGATGGTGGTTCTAATGGCCATAGCATTCACACTTGCATCCCCTTGGTTTAGAAGGGGCAGAATAAATCTACCAAAACCATTGGATAAACTCACCGGGTTCAATGCCTTTTGGTATTCACACCACCTATTTGTCATTGTATATGCTGCCCTCATTATTCATGGTATCAAGCTTTATTTGACCCACGAATGGTACAAGAAAACGGTAAGTCATTTTCTTTAATGTATATAAATTTATCACGCACATTCTCATGTACACCAAGATTCGTGCATTTTAGGTCTTGAGCGGGGTGTTTGAGTTTTTCAAAACAAGTAATACTTTTCAGCATAAACACTAATACATTTTCACCATGATTCCTTTCTTCAGAATAAATAATATTTTTCAGTGCATTTTCATAAAAAACTGCTCACAATCTCTCGGATCCTCCCACCACCTGAATTGGACTGATCTTAATTAGTTGTTGTACAATAAAATTACTCATTTCGGGTCTTGAGCGAGTTGTTTGAGTTTTACAGAACAAGTAATATCTTTCAACATTTTCAGCATGATAATTTTTTTTTTCAAAACAAATAATTAATATCTTTCAGCATAAATATTAATACATTTTCATAAAGAATTACTCACAATCTTGAATTGCACGGATCTTAGCTGTTGCACAAGAGAACTATTCATTGATCATAAAGTTAAGTTAATACTACTTGATTAATTTCAGACATGGATGTACTTGTCAATTCCAATCATACTCTATGCTGGTGAAAGATTGATCAGAGCATTTAGATCCAGCATCAAGGCCGTTAAGATCTTAAAGGTAGGTATTAAATTCAATTAAATTGATGATTATCTAAACAAAGATATTTGCAAATATTAATTAATTGTTTTTGGGGTGGAAATGAAGGTGGCTGTTTACCCAGGAAATGTGCTAACACTTCACATGTCGAAGCCCCAAGGATTCAAATACAAAAGTGGACAATACATCTTTGTCAACTGCGCAGCTGTATCTCCATTTGAATGGTAGGTGGCTCTTTAATGTAGATATTAATATTACGAATTCACTACAACCAACAATAAAAATGCCTAATTACTTAAAAGAAAACGCCAAAGTGTGGTGTTTATATATGTGTGTATATATATATATACATATAATTTTAGCAAACAATAATAAATATAAAAATAACTTTAAAATAATTAATCAAGTTTGAACAAAACATAGGACATTTAAGCCGATCGGAACAAGATATATGAGTGGTATTTAATCCTCTCCACTTTACTTACTATGATTTGTCATGCAATTTGGATATTCTCCTCCCAATGATACATCTTCTACAATAATTATATTATTAGATGACACATAATCACTGTTGTTATATTAGTAATGTCATATATATAATACATGCGCCCTCCCATTGTACGAATGTTATGGAAGATGTTGCATCATTACGAGGAGATTATAGAAATTGTATTTATGGGCTTCCGTTACTAATTTGGACAAAATTATAAATTTAGCAACATTTGCAGCTAAATATAAACGATATATTTTTTCAAAAACAACAGATTTTGTTTTTTAAAATTACGTGACCTACTAATCAAATGGTCTATTTAAACTAGCAAGATAATTTAAATAGAACGGTAATTGCACCTATTAAAGTTTGGACTTTCTCGTAAATTGCGGCTTTCTAAGTTTTAAGTGAAATTGCACCAGATTATAAAAGTTTGGATTTTCTTGTAAATTGCGCCTAACAAAAATCAGTGTCATTATCAGTAGCATATATATTATTGTATTCTAGAAAGGGAAAAATGAATTAAAGTTGGCCACACACATGTTATATGGATTAAATTGGTCCCCACTATGATTGCAGGCATCCATTTTCAATAACTTCAGCACCCAGGGATGACTATATAAGTGTTCACATAAGGACTCTTGGTGATTGGACCAGACAACTTAAAGTTGTTTTCTCTGAGGTAATTTAATTTAAATTCTACACCCAACTAGTTTTTTCTTTTCTTTATTTTCTAAAAGGAATATTACAATTAATCATCTAATATATATGTGTTTGCATATATATATATATAATTGGTACATAACTAACTATTTGAATCAGATCAAACTTTACTACATGCAAGTTACATTTAATCTTATATATTTCTATATAATATATCCCTTCGTTTTAGCACACTTACTTTATGTAATACTCCACAAAAGTTCGTCCACGTACATTTAAACTAAATTCTGGATCCGCATCTATTAAAATTATCTCATTGTTATTTTGGTATTTGCCAGATTTGTCAACCACCGCCTACTGGAAAGAGTGGGCTCCTTCGGGCTGACTTTTTGCAAGGAGAGAATAACCCTAAGTAAGTGAATTCAATATATTCAACGGTCTTGCTAAATGGCTAGAATGTTTTTTTTTTAAAAAATAACTTTTACATTGCGAAATACCCTTACTATTAGGAAAAAAATCAAATATTAACTATCATGTTTTTGTCTCTTCTTTTTCTAATAATAATTCAACATGATCGTAATCCAAATAAAGAGTAATTGTCACTTTAAAAATTAATTTTAAAAAATATTAAAAGAATTCTTGCCATGGCAACATATCATTATAGTACATCCTATGCTTACTTTCACTTTCATGCTACACCTAATGATGATTATTACGACTCAGCTTCCCCAAAGTGTTGATCGATGGTCCGTACGGAGCACCGACACAAGACTACAAGAAGTACGACGTGGTGCTTCTGGTAGGGCTAGGAATAGGCGCGACCCCTATGATCAGCGTCGTCAAGGACATAGTGAACAACATTAAGGCACTCGATCAGGAAGACGAGAACTCAACCTTGGAAGACGGGACAGCCTACGGCGCCGAACAACAGCAACGAAAAACGGGATTGAGGGAGAGCTTCAAGACGAGAAGGGCCTACTTCTATTGGGTTACACGAGAACAAGGGTCTTTCGATTGGTTTAAGGGAGTGATGAATGAAGTTGCGGAAACGGACCACAAGGGAGTCATAGAGATGCACAATTATTGCACAAGTGTGTACGAGGAAGGGGATGCTCGATCTGCTCTCATCACGATGCTTCAGTCTCTCAACCACGCCAAGAATGGGGTCGACGTCGTTTCGGGGACACGTGTCAAGTCCCACTTCGCTAAGCCCAATTGGCGTACCGTGTACAAACGCATTGCACTTAATCATCCTAATTCAAGAGTTGGTAAGTCTTCGGTCCCATCCTCGTATTTTAAATTTTACTTCTTTCATAAAATTCACGATTTTTTTGACTAATTATAATTTACGGCATATCTTTTAAAACGTAGTATAAAAAAATTTCAATTCGACGTATGTGGAAAAATTTCGGCCTTTAATTGTTGATGGAAAGCCATAAATTCTTATTTTGGTAGGTGATATGTGTGTCTCCCGTGTGTTGTGTGTATATAGAGAAATGAAGTTGATTTCTTGTTATGTTTAAAATTCAACTTCTTTTTGATGCGTTAGAGTTAGAAAAAAAAATATATCAAATTAATCCACATGTATAGTGTTGCGGGACAAAATATGAATTTGTAGATCCACAAAAATAATTGGAACTCGAAATTGAATTACGTGTATCTAATTGATAGAAATAAAAAAATGGTGCATTTCTATATTAAGTTTAATAAGATATGTGGTAAATGATAATTGATAA
Organism: Ajuga reptans; assembly: GCA_032274785.1. NCBI lineage: Eukaryota > Viridiplantae > Streptophyta > Magnoliopsida > Lamiales > Lamiaceae > Ajuga > Ajuga reptans. Next base: position 984,985 of record JAUEKW010000043.1, read on the forward strand.
AAAAAAATGAATTAATGAGTGTTCATGTTATTAATTAAGTTTTAATTAAATAGACAAAGTGAGCTAACTTAAGTGATAAGAGCGCCTACTATCCCAAATTCACGTAGCTGAAATTTGAGGAGAATTCTTTTTCTATTTATCTATTTTTTTTTTATTATTATTATTATTATAAGATCAAAGAAATAAAAAAAATTATCTCCATATATTAGTGCCACATGAGTTCTCCCGTTACATTTCTCTATTTGATATTTTGTTTTACAAAGTTTATCAAACACTACGGCTGCGTTTGGATGGGTTTCTGCGCAGCTGGTTTGAAACAGACTCAAATGCAGTATGTGTTTGTCTTTAATAGTTGCTGGGGGCTTAACACACATTTTTTACATTCCCCAGCTATTTTTCTCAGCAACTTTACTTCAGTCAACAGTGTCACAGCAGACTTCAGTCCCAACCAAACACAGCCTACATGTATTAGTTGATATGACTAATTAATACGTGTCGTGTATTAAAGATAGTGTAATAGAATATCTGAAATGCGTTAGTGGTCAAAACTTGCATTTTATGCGGTGGGAAGTTGCCTAAACGCGTCTTAATATGATATGATATTTGCAATGCAGGAGTGTTTTACTGTGGGGCACCACCACCAGTGAAAGAGCTAAGACAACTGGCATCAGATTTTTCTCACAAGACAAACACGAAATTTGAGTTCCATAAGGAGAACTTTTGACCTGGTGATTTTTTCCTCTCTTTCCCCACTCCACCTACTAATCTACTTGGATGGCCCACCACCATCAACTTGGAGGAAGTTTTAGATATTTTCAATTTTATTATTTAATTTTTTTTATGTATAGATAAAGTGATTATGATATCACCAAGGATCATGTTTACATCAGCAAGGGCAAGGGTTATAATCAATATGGTTAGATTTTTTAATGAATAGTTACGTGATAATGATGAAGTGATGGAAGGAGGTGGAATATTATTTATCCCCACCCACCAAACCCATCTATTATAAATTTGTACTCATATAAATGTATATATATTATTTAGGGTTACTTACAAAAAAATATTACAACCTTTTGTCTAATTTTCAATTGCAACATGACGTTTAAAACTTATCAATGTTGGTCACTAACTATGATTGGTTTTCAATTATATGCATTATCGGCTGTATTTCTTGACATCTGACTGTGTCTTCACCGCCATCGTTAGATGCAACTTGACAAGACGTACATTGATTTACCCTTCACCAATTTTAAAATTCGTCACTTTAATTCCACTACCCTTAATTGGGATTAGTAGATGTGTCATAATAAGTTCAATCATCAATTCACTACAATTCTAACAATATATGATAATATAGGTTATAGGGACAATTCCATCACAATGTATCTAATGGTAGTGATAGTAACGCAATTGGATGTAAAAAATATGGTCGATGTGTAATTGAAAAAATATCATAGTTGGTGATTAATATTGTTAAGTTTTACTAGAACATTCCCGTCGGCCATCCTAATCTTCTTGTATGGTAACTGTTTTTTAAATTAGTTTTTCTTTATTAACTTTATATTTCTTTTATATAAAATATTTTTAATATCAAATATATGAAGATTAACCTAATAAATAGCTAAAAGTAGTATTTTGCAAATATGGCAAAAAAATTATTTTCGGAAATTAAAAATGGGCGGGAAACTTCCTCTTATAGAGAGGTCAATTTTATTATATAGTAAGATATTCAATACTTAAATTGTAGTCTTTAATAATATAATAATTAACTGATTTCGAAAGATAAGAAACTTATGTGGCTAAATATATACATAAGAAAGAATGAAAAATATTTCTTAGTTTTATCAAAAAATTGTTACATCTTATGCCAATGCTAAACTTATTGAAATAAAATATTTATTAATTTTGATTCGTGTATTAATAAATTTCACTAAATAAAGAAACTATGGTCTTTATTTTTTACTTTTGAACAAATTCTTACGTTTTTTTTAATTATATTGCTATAAAATTTTAGAATTTTTTATAGATCAAATTTATAAGAAATTAATTTTAATCTAAATTAGAACTATAATAACAATACTACATATTTCTAAATATTCAATATCTCTATTTTCTGTGAAAAAAATTTGTATGTGGCCGCCACACGTGTAACACCCGTGTAGCAAGGAAATAGTAGTACTTTTTATAGCGAAATACCACTTTGTTTTGGACAAAAACATTGTCACTTTTACTTGCAAAAGTATCAATTTTTTAACCTCAAGTTAAAAATATCTATCGAACAAAAAAAATATCACTTTCTTTGGATATTTTTTATTGTCTTTTAACTTTTATTTTGCCACTTTTATTTATAATAGACATGTGTGAAGTATATATGTCAACTATTTAATTATTCTTATCGATTAGTGAGGTCGAAGTGGATGGAGATTCTTCTCCACAAACATTAAAAAAAAATCACTAAATATTAGAAGTCCCCCGATTTTAGAGAGAGAAGTTGCCACATTAATTTTTCAGTACCCACCCTTTTATTTTTCTATTATGAATAAGGAAGCTTTATTCTCAGTGGATGTCTCTCAATTTAGCTTCTGCCTCAGCGGTGAAGGACTTCTCCTATCCAAAATATTGTTGGAAAAAAAAGGTACCGCATACAAATTTCCGCTATTCATCTTAGATCCTAAACCAGATCTATAAACCAACCAAAAATACCCAAAAGAAAGATCCCCAATTTAATTTTAGGGTGAGCAACGATCGAAGAACACCAGAATTTATCTTCAGACGTCATTGTAGATGCAGGTATATTATTTTTGAATCAATATACAGAGATATTTGTGAAGGAATGTATATGTTACACGCAATTGATGATTTATATATGGGCAATATACATCTAAACTCCCTAAAGTATTAAGATTTGTTTCAGTTGGTCCTTAAAGTATTATTTTGTTTTAATTGATCCTTGAAGTTCTAAAGTATTTTTTATTTCAAATAGTCCATAATATTTTAAAATTATTTCAATTAGTCCTTAAAATATTACGAAAATCTATCTTAAGGCACCTAGAAGAAAAAAATACATATAATATATGGAATTATCGATCTACTTCAAAATGATACTATAACATATTTTTTATTAACGAAATATTGTGCACTTGGTCATTATTATATTATTACCCCAAACAAAGGTAAATTATACTAGAATATGGATCTGGACAAAAGTCTAAGATTATATTTTTTTAAAAATTCATCCAAGTTTTACTTTTATTTGAAAACATACTAATTTGACCCAAAATAACTAAATCAAATTAGCATATTTCCAACTAAACTAAATAAAAAAAAATCTCATCTCGAACTTTTATTTATATCCATATTCTCGTTTAATTTACCTTTGCTTGGGTAATAATATCATAATGAAATATTACACAATATTTCTTTAATAAAAGATATGTTATAGTATCATTTTGAAGTAAATCGGTAATTTAATTTATTTTATGTATTTTTCTACTATGGGCCTTAAGATATGTTTTTGTAATAGTTTAAGGACTAATTTGAATTAATTTTAAAATATTAGAGACTAGTTAGAATAAAAAAAATACTTTAGGGACTAATTGAATCAACATTTTAAAACTTTAGGGATCAATTAAAATAAAAGGGTACTTTAAGGACCAACTAAAACAAACAGTAATACTTTAGGGACCTTAAGATGTATTTTACCTTTATATATGCATAAACCTCATGTGTCAAAATAGAAAAAGTTACCTTAAGTATATTTATTAATTATATGCCACTAATTTTGGCTGGTTTTGAACAGTGGAGGATAATTTGCACTGATTTTGGACAGAATTTTGCAAAGAAAAGAAAGGATGACTTGCGATGATTTTGAAATTTTGCACTGTTTTTCCAGATATAAACACGTACAAACTCTGGCAAAGATTACGATAATTAAGCGTGACTACTTTTTTTATATATATTTTTGCAATATAAAGGATGATGCGGGCATATTTCGGGACGATTTCCCTACTGATTTGCACGTATTAAGTTAAGCTAATATGGCACTGATTTGCACTGATTAGATGGTAGGCAGATGTGCTAATTTCGGGTGATTTGCGATCGAACAACGATATACATAGAAATCACAATTACTGAAAATAGGAAGATCATTTGGATGAAAAAATTGTCTAGATTTCTATTTTTAGCCGGTTGTGTTATATTATTTAGTAAGATATTTAAAGTTAAAGTTTCAAATATATATGTAATTACTATGACAAATTCAGAATAAATTACAAAAGAAAATAAGTTAATTGACACCCTATCACTAGACAAATTTGAATCTTAATCCTCAATTATATAAGGAATATATTCATTATATCTCTTGATTAATGTGATTGGTGCTGATTTATGGTTGTGTTTGGTATGGGCTGAATGATTGCTGAGTACTGTTGGCTGAGCTGAGTGATTGGTTGAGGGGGTTGAAGAAGTAAAAAGGTGTGTTTGATTTAGAAG
>JAUEKW010000043.1:1011057-1026523 GCA_032274785.1 Ajuga reptans
CATATTTTGGTAACTAGATACATGTTATAATGAGAAAATGCCAAGTGTTTTTCTCTCAGTGACTCAATAAATTTATACTATTAGGAAAATATGGCAGAATAGAGCACTGTTTTTTGAACCTAAGTCATTATTTGAATTTCCAGATAAAATATATTAAGCAAAACAATTCACTACATCCTTTCTTGGATCTGTATTCCTGAGTTTCCATGCCCCTTCAGATGTGGTGGTTTTAGCTGAATATAGGAACTTCCATGCCATTAAGTGAAATGTCCCAACACACACTCATCTTACTAAAATTTGCAGTTGAAGTCCTATTTGCACCTACAATCCCCAACTTCACACACTACGCACAAAAAGAAAAGATTTGCTCTGTTTGTGACTCTTTTCTTGTGGTGAGCTGGGGTTAGTGGTGCAGGTGTTAATATTGCTGTAATATTATAGTCATGCCTTCAGTTGGTAAATCCAGTCCATTGATTTATGCTCCTCTCATATTAGCTCTTTTGCATTTTCAGTCTGCATGCTGGGCTATGGCTAAATCATGGCTTGATGTCCAAGTTGATATTCAAGTAGCTCGCTTGCGACCAGGTGGTGTTGATCAGTTCAAGAATTTTGAAGAAGCTATTGCGAGAAGTCCAGGGCAAGGAGATCTTGCGTCTGCACCGAGCGGACCAGATAGTTGGCCACTTCATGTTCTGAATCAGCAACCGATGAATCTTTCTTCCCTACTTCAGAAGCTTCATTCAGGGTATACAATTCATGTTAATGGGACTTATTTTCCATTATTCTCAACAACTGATTTTGTGTGGATCCACCTTTTGTATAATTAGTGATACTGTGCATGAAGCTGTTACTCGAGCATGCAAGGAGCAGCAGAGGCAAATTGAGGTAACATTATCTGTGGATTGAAAACTTGTATTCACTTGAACTGATTAGTTCTTGTCACTTCCTATTTTGGATCAACTACTTCTGGATGATGCTTCATCACTAATGCATGATGCTTCAGCACAAGGACTTCTTGCCCCTTTGCACCACCTTTTAGTATTGATAAAGTTTTCTATTTTACTTATAAATAAAACATTTGTTCTCTTGATATGGAAAAATGCAGACTGAGTGGCACTATACTTGAAATTGCACCCTGCAGCATAGATTTGATTTGCTTTGTTGCATCTCTTCCTTGCAATATCTTAATGAGAAAAGTAAAATAAAATGCAATTGTTACTTGTTGTTATTAACAACATGGTTTTTTCCTTAATGTTGATCCACAGTGGCTTCTGCCACCTTTTTTCTTTGTTTCTCTGACAAAGCATATCTAGAGGATTACTCGAGTAAATAACTAAGGATGCTGCACCTTTTGATTATTGACACTGCTTTCTTTGGATAAGATACACGATGAGATGTGATATTGACTACTGTATGATCCTCATGACCTTTAACAACCTTGTATTAGAGCATACATGGCAGGAAAAATGAGTGACTGTGTGGGAATTTAGTAAATCTGAGTTGCTGCAGGTTAGATTAGAAAAAAGGTTTAGTATTTGGAAGTTATGAATTAATTGAGATCTCAAATTTTTCTTCCATACTGCGGACTTATACGAGGAGCATATCCCGTGTTATCTTTGATTTGTTGTCGTTTCGTCTAACTTTCATGGATAGAAGATACTTTATATTCTTCCGATTTTCCTTTTCTACATTTGTTTATGTGATTCGTCATTGTTTCCAGCATGTTGCTGTTGTGAAAATGTGCTGTTTTTCCTGTGAAATACTAACATTTTTCTCCAGCATGAAGACATCATATTGTTGAGATTGTTTCCGTTCTGTCCTTGTTAACGTTCTGTGGTGTTTTTTAGAGTGCTTATTATACTTTATTCTTGGAGATTCTACTTTTCAACATTCCAAACATGAGAGCAGTTTACTGATGAGAACTCTGACAAAACCTTCATACAGATGAATCTTATGTTAGGAGACATACCCCATTTGCTCGACCTCATTTTTTCATGGATATCACCTTCAGAGGATGACGAAAGTATTTTCAGGTATTATTTATGGTATCTTATCTTTTATTAACTTCAGATTCTGTCTGGGATAAACTTTCTGTTCTTTTGGATCTGTTCTAGCAATTTAACGTCTTTCTTATGGTTGTGCACCATTCTATGTGGTTCACAAATCAATGCAGAATCTCAATAGGTATTTGTTTGAGAATATCAATCAATATAATTTTGTTGCAATGCATCCTATTCCTAGGCCTCATGGCGACCCACAGATGATGCGCTTTGGTGCACACTTAGTGCTGGTGCTTAGGTCTTTGCTTGCGGATCAAATGAAAGATACTTTTAAAGAGAAGATAATGACAGTTGGTGACTTCATTATTCACTTGTAAGTGGGTTTTTTTAGCTAGAGTCTGATGCTAGATGGTTTATTATGATGCATTTGTGTCACCTCCGAATTTGTCTTGTCTTTTTCTGTTACGCTCTTTCAGGTACGCTATGTTTCTATTCACTAAACAGCATGAGGAGTTGGTTGGAATCTATGCTTCACAGCTTGCTGGGCATCGTTGTGTTGATCTGTTTGTACATATGATGGAGTTGAGGCGTAATAGCAGGTACTTTATCAGATTTCTAGATAATCCTACAGTTAGTTTATTCTCTGGATTGTATAAATCATCATGGTATTGTTTCTTAATCTAATAGCTCCCAGAGTTTAGTTGTATGATGTTATTCGCTGCGTTTTCTCCATCTACAGTGAGCATGTCAAGTACAAGATCTTTCTTTCAGCTATTGAGTATTTACCATTTTCTCCTGAAGATGATTCAAAAGGCAGTTTTGAAGAAATCATTGAGAGGTAAATTCTTGTATATCCTAAAACTTCTCCAGTAAGTTTGTGAAACATCGTTTACAAGAGCTGCTCATGCATTATAATATTTTCCCTGTTTACAGAATTTTGTCCAGATCACGAGAAATTAATTCTGGGAAACAGGATGAATCATCTGATGTTGCAGAGCAACATCGTCTACAGAGCCTACAGAAAGCTATGGTTATTCAGTGGCTCTGCTTTACACCTCCTTCCACAATTAATGATGCCAAATATGTTGCTGAAAAACTTAAACTTCGTGCATTGACACATAGGTAAGACTTTTTTTAATTCTTCAGGGAGCATGTTTTCTAGAGTTAAACCTGAAATGTATTATTTATATGGGATAAGAGGCTTCCTTCTATTTTCTATTAACTTTCTAGGTTCAAGACTTCCACCATTCTTATCACAAAATATTCCTTCTTGTTTTTCTTCCTATTTGTGTATTACTACTACTTGAAGCTGCTTCAGGATTCAAAACATAATAAATCACAACCGAGTCATCTTTTCACATTTTCATTTGATACCTTCCCTATTATATATTCTCTTTTCATCTTCTTTTTTTGTTTATTGATGGACCTGCTTCTATTGTTATAGCAACTTGCTCTTCCGGGAGTTCGCTCTTATTTCTATGTGGAGGGTGCCTGCAGTACCCGTTGGAGCGCACAAAGTGCTAAGTTTACTTGCTGAGCCTTTGAAACAACAGACAGAAATTCTCTTTTCCACCGAGGATTATGATGTTTCTGAGAATTTGAGAGAATTCGATGATTGGGTACGTCTTCAAAAATCCTGCTGATTGAAAAGATGAGGGCTTGTAGCTGATTCCTTCTATTGTTTCTTGTAATTATCAGAGTGAGTACTACTCTTGTGATGCGAAATATCGCAACTGGCTAAAGTTCAAACTAGCAAATGCAGAGGTTTCACCTGGTGAACTTTCTCATGAGGAAAAACAGAGGGAACTTACTGCAGCTAAAGAAACTCTTGAATCTTCATTTATATTGCTACAGAGTAAGCAAGCTACCACTCCACTTATATACTTTTGAAGAATATATATTAGGCTGATTATGTCATGGTTTTGGATTGGAGTGTTTTGGTAAATAATGGGATAAATGGTAGGACAGAGATCAAATTCTGAAACTTATCCAACCTTTCCTTTTGGATTGCAGATGCTATAAGGATAACTGCAATCCATGTCCAGTGATTACTTTCTTATAATAAACTCTAAATGTCCATTGGTTAAAATGACAGTTGAAAATAAAAAGTAAGGTAAAAAGAGTAATGTTGAATAGCTTTACCAGCGCTGATAACTTTTATCCCAGGGGTAGAGATGGGATACAATATCCTCCATTTAATCTGAAATTTCGAATTATCATGGGAGCAACTATATTCGGCTGCCATGATAATTCAGAAACTGTAATCAGTCAAAGGAAACAAAGGGGTGGGTTTGATGATTAATCCTTACCCAAACACATCTAGGGGTTAATCTGGGTGTAATTTTCTGGTTCTAATGAACACACTCAATGTGCGACATCTAAAAACTTTGTGGGTTGCTTCATGCTTTTATTCTTGTTTTAGGAAATGATAATCCTTGGCTGACTCCAACTCAAGATCACTGGCATGAATCGGTGGAACCTGTATACCTGGAATTGCATGCTACAGCTGTTCTTTGTCTACCTTCTGGTGAGTGTATGACACCTGATGCTACATTGTGCACTACCTTGTCAAGTGCCCTTTACTCATCAGTAAGGGAGGAACAAGTTCTGCATCGAGAACTAATGGTAAATCTTGTAACTTCCTTTTCAACATAATTCTATCATACTATATTTTGGATCAAGATACTCTACTTGCCTCCTAGCTACTGCTTGCAGTTTGCCTTTCTCATTTTGTGAGTAGTAGGCTACTTCTCTTAATCGGTGATATGGGAACCTAGATTTTGGGTTTGACTTCATCTGCTTGATGGACAATCGTCACAGAGTTCTAGTTGCCTGTACTGTTATTTTTTGGTTTTTAGAAAGAAGTGAAGATATAAGGTGGTTTGTCCATTTGGTCTACACCCACAGATAAAAAAATCTAAGGGCAGAAACACTATTGTTGCGTCACAATGACCACTTATTCATATAGATAAACTACAATTGGTGAGTAATAAAATAGAGAAGTTACACTCACAATCAAATGGTATACAATCAGGAATATTAAAATGCCACAACAGTTGGTTATTCCAAATTGTGTGATCTTATAAATGTTCCGAAGTGCGAACTTTGATGTTGAATACCTGAATGTTATATGGTCAGTTAGCATTATTATTCTCAATCTGCAGGTAAATGTTGCTATCTCTCCAAGGGATAATTCTTGCATTGAAGTTGCCCTTCGCTGCTTGGCTGTGGAAGGTGATGGGCTTGGACCTCATGATCTCAATGATGGTGGAATTCTGGCTAATGTCATGGCTGCTGGCTTCAAAGGTAATGATCAGTTCAAAATTACCACTCATCGAATCTATCACTTTTGCTACTTTGAAGACAGTACATCTAATGAGTTAAAATTTTAAAAGATGCAAGTTTCGTCTCCCGCCCTCTCTCGCCCACTAACATTCAGAAGATCAAGAAATGTGACATCTCTAGTTTCTGCAGACCTTGGGATGCATGGACGGATCCAGAACTTAAAAAGAGCTTTTTAATCTTTTTATATGCTAAAATAGTTAAATTCCAATTTATGAACATGTGGCTATATTTCATTTGGCCATCTTTAAACGGCTAAAACATTTTCTCTCTCGTAATAAATTCTCTATATCAGGGGAGCTGCCTCGATTTCAAGCTGGAGTAACAATGGAGATCTCCCGCTTGGATGCTTGGTATTCTACTATTGATGGTTCTCTAGAGGGGCCAGCAACATATATAGTTCGTGGCCTTTGTCGCAAGTGTTGCATTCCAGAGATTATTCTTCGATGCATGCAGGTAATACGATTTCGCCTTCCTCTTCGTTAGGGATAAATACAAAAACAGCGATTTACTTCAATTATGAAAAGACCCCAGCTGCTGAGGGTTTGCAAGAAAATACAAACCTCAGAGGGGGTAGTTGTCATTTCAAAACGCAGTAGGTCTCGGTAAATAGTGCCCTTCGTTACATATATGTTATCCGGATATTTTATCATGCAAAGTTATGTAAAGCGACCTTTGTTCTTATATTTGTTGTATTCCTCAACTTATTAGGTCTCAGTTTCACTGATGGAGTCTGGCTACCCACCAGAGAGGCATCACGAGTTAATTGAGCTGGTCACCTCTCCTGAAACTGATTTTTTCCATTTATTCAGCCAGGATCAGTTGCAGGTATGTTTCCCCTCGATTTTTGGGGGTGTGTGTGTTTTTTCTTGTTTTAGCAATCTGAAATTTGTTAGCACTTGAAAAAGTCAATATTTAGAGGGGGTTTGGCTAAAGCTTATAAGCTCCTCAAGACTTCGTATAAGATGTTTGGGAGCTTATAAAAGTGATTGGCAAAATAAGATGTTAAATAATTTATATGATGTAAAAATAAGCTCTTAGAGCTTACAAATTCCGATACAAGTACCCCTCTTAAGATCTTACAAGTCACACTCCAATTACGCATACCACACTCGCTTCACACAATGCACACTACACACACTTCATTCACATGTACTACACACACTAGACACGCTACATAAACACCATACACACTACACACACTTCATATACTAATCAAATTTGTTTGATGGTGGATTTCAAGTTCATCCGCTAAATCCATAGTCAAATCCATTTATTTAATTGCAAGCATATAAGGTTCATTATCCAAATCCTTTATTATTAAACTGTTGACAAATTACATCTTATAAACACCCTCTTATTAATATAGAGTTGATTTAAAAAACTTCGACCAGTCGCTGGATTTTATGTCTATAATAATGTTAATCCAGCTGATTAATATTTTGACATTTTCGTGGATGCAGGAATTCCTATTGTTCGAGAGAGAGTATTCCATATTCGAAATGGATCTCGAGGTGTCACCAAACTCTTGAGCGTGAAATATCGTCGAACTGAGCAAGTGATGCGATCTCCATTTCATATAAAGAGAGAGATGGGAAGTCCAGATAACTTACATCACTGCATTAACTTACTACACGGAGTGTCTCTGCATTATATGAAGATAGGTAATTAAATGGATGTGGTGTACATTTGGCAGAACAGATATTGGTAGATATAATTTGATCTTTGTTTTGTTTCAGAATGTGGGTATAACATGTAATACAAATACAAAGAATACATCTGCTGGAGAGTTGCTGACTTTGGATTAGAAAGTTTTTCCCTTCAAGCTTTGACTTTTACTATTGTTACTACTTTCATTTTTTTGAATAATTATTTTAACTACTACTAATTGTCATTATCTTTCATTCTTTTAAGTTCGAATCATTTCGATATAAATGCGGACTCTTGCGAAAAGATTTCGTTTAAAAAAATATTTACAAAGAGAGAAGAAAGCTACTAACGCCTTATGTAAGTAAGTCGTAAACACTTAGATGGATGAGTTGAAATATGTGGAAATGCTTACCTACCCATCATGGACTAAAGTGTTCAGTAAATGACGTGTCAAAAATTTATATATATTAGTCTATTTCCACAGCTAAAATGTGCACAGATATGATCTACAATTTTATTCCACATTAGTTTTTACAGATAATTGGCTTCAAGTTCATTAAAATAAACACCAAAAAAGCAGTTTGAAACTTCTGCTTAATAAAAAACAAACACTAGGAATGACTTTTTGGAAGGTAGAAGTCGAAAATCACCCCATAAAGGCTCTTCCAAACACCCCTAAGAAGCAGCTAATGACTCGGATAATCATGCAAAATGAGGAGCTTCCTTCTACTGCAGAAATTCCTATTCATAAAGCAATAAACTGTGTGAAGCTTTCCTAGTATGTCAATATTAATTTCTCACAATAATACATTCTATTATCCAACAGGGTCTAATTTGTAATACACTCGGGAAAAATGGATTTCGTTTTAACATATTTGGGCAGTGCCAAAGTTGAAAAGCAACTGTGAACCGGGGAGTGCACATCATGTAAGGTGATACTAAAGCAAATCGATCGATTGCAAAAGGGTGCAGCATCACCAGATCTTGTTCTTGACATAGAAGAGGAGGAAGACAACTCCTAGAACAATAGCAACTGGGGCCCATTTCCGAATCAAGGCCTACAGTCAAAAGATCAAAATATAACTTATTATGGACCAGTGAAGCACAAAGGGAAATGATATGCACTATAAGACGACGTAGCAAACAAAGTCGCAAATAAGAACTCAAACTTGTTTCAGGAATTTAATTGCTTGTCCGAAGTTTTTCTTTTTTCCTAATAGATTAGCACACGACTAAAATATGTATTACTAATAAATTAGTAAATAAACTAACCTGGCGGTTCAAATCTTTCGCCTTGTCTGCATATATCCGGGATTCAGATGTCAGGCGACTGGACATCTGGCTGACCTCTGCAAAAAGTTTACATAGGAAAAGACTAGCATCAAATGTTGGGAAAAACAGCATATAAAATATTGATATGAAAATACAGCCCCCGAGTCGAAAAATAGCAATAGACAGTTCAGTGAGAACTGAAAGATGCGCACAAGGCTTGCGAACATAAATTTTCAGCATGGAGAGTTTAGACTGGGAAAGCATGCCTAGCAAGTAAACCTAAATTGCTGAGCCAAGTCTATAGGGGATTTCACAACAGAAGAAAAAACAAAAAAATATTGATGACAAGATCACGTACGGTCCAACTTTTCACCGACACCAAGAACTTCTTGTACATTGCGTGTCATTATCTGATGCACTTCATAGATTTCATCATTCAACTTTGCGATATTCCGTTGAGTACTTGTATCCTGGTAGAGTTTCTTCGTCTTCTGTATGAATGTATCTACCAAATGCAAAACAGAAATCCAAACAAATATGAACGACGTACTACAATTACACAAAAAAAAAAAAGAAAAAAAAAAGAAGAGTAAATAACTCAGATAAGAAAACATACGAAAACATACCAAATTTTATGAAAGCATATGGTCTAGCAGCAGTCTCTATCTGATTCCCATATACACGTTCAAATTCATTCTTGAGATCTTCCAGATATTGAAAGGCCAGTTTCTTAGGATAAGCACGATCACACATCGTCAGATAGCATACATGCCCTTCAATGATATAACTAGGCTCCCAAGTTAAGGTCAAGATTTTCCAGTGAAAAAAAATACCATCACTAGTAAAGAAGTCTTTAAACATATGCTGAACACCAAACATTAGCCGAATTATCTAAAAGGCATGGTATGGTTTTGGATTTTCCTCACATCAAACAAAATGATGGCAAGTGTGCGGCATTCGTATCTACTAAAGATTAAAATTAACCAATACAGTTGTCAATACAAAGTCGCCAAAGGGCTATTACTATTTTCTTTTTCTGGTTGAAGATATTAACTCATAGGTCGACCATGCGGCAAACCATTGAAAAATCTAAGAACATATTTTCAGAGAGAAAATCAGCTTCTAGGGAGAATTAAAAAAAAAAAAAAGCGCGGGTCCTAACTCCTAAGTAGGAAACTTTGGCGCCTCCCTGTTAAAAGATTGCAATTAATGAAACTTGGAACTTGCCCCTTACAGTTAACTACCTGTCCATAAGCACAGAGAAACTACAAAGTTAGCCATGCAAAAGGATACTGGAATAAATACGACCCTGTTTCAATTGACATTCTTGATGGCTGATTCTGGCCCCTTGAGAGGTTCTTGAACAAAGACTTAACTTGTTGTTTGTAGAAGTCAGAATCTTGCACATCACGACCATCGTCCAGTCCCTCTACTAGTGGAAGGCCATCAGTGACACGAGCTATCATAGTCAGTTTCACCATGTTGAGCTCACAACTATAACAGATTTAGAGAAATCAATTAGCCTTGTGATTCTGTTGAAGTTTGCATTGATACAAAATCCACCAAAAAGTAACACATATACCTACAACATTCTGTGGTTTCTCGAGAGAGATGCGATGAAACTATAGATAAAATCAAAATTTCATTAAGAAATGACGATATGGAGGCCACAATCCTTTTACAACAAGATTAAAGAAAAGTTCGCATTAAACTTAGTGAACAACTTAGAGCCTTCACAATGTTTTTCAAAGAGCCAAACTGATGGTAAATACTTTGAATTATCAAAAGAAAAGTTACACCTAACATTCAATAAAACAATTAGAGTAAACTGCATCACTGAAAGTGTTGAAGTTTGTCTTTTCTAATCGTCACGTGCGTGTGCATGATGAGAAGTATTAAGCACTTGTAAAAAGGGAAGTACCAGACTCCTAATAGAGTACTTAAGATGATATAGAAAATGCAAAATGTGGCGCAACCAAATGGCCAAATGGTGAATACTATACTATTTGGTATTCCAAGCAAATATCACATATACATACAATCAACTGATTTTTTTTCCTCAGTTTTCACTATTGAGTAGGATCAATTTCATCATCCTCTTCAACTTCCAATCCCTAAATTTCGTTCCTAATCGAGCATCAACTACAAAATCTCAGAAGCCTTAAACTTTTGCTTATCTAAAACAAATTAAACCAGTAATCAAACATCCACACACCCACACACGCATATAAAGTGAATCCAGAAACAAAACATAATCATAAGAGTCTAACATTACACAAATGCATAACGAAATTGAGATGGCAATTACATGTGAATGTGAGCCCTTCTTCGGAAGCGTATGCGTGTGCAATTCGATTAGGTTTCCGAATAACCGAATTCGAGCTCTCCCAAATGAATCCTTGGTTTGAAATTTGATCGATGAGAATGAGGAATAGAGAGAGTAAATGTAATTTCCAGAATTTGATTTGGTAGAATGATGAATGAGTAGGAGAACGAGAATCGGGGTTTTGCACATTCGTAATATTACCAGATGGCAAATTAATTGTGGGGGGTTTCTAAATATGTAATAAAATAAAATAATTACTGCCATTTTTTATTTTATTTTTTGAAGCAAAACTCCTACTTGTTTCAGAGTTTTTTTTTTTTTACTTTAGATATTTTATTTTATAAATTTAAAAAATATACCTTTTAAATAAATAAATTAATAAGTTGCCAAACACTTGCTCAATGGTGAGTTTGATTAGTATGGCAAACAAGCAAATATTATTAAAAAAAAAAAACAAATACATATACACCCAAGGTGTGTTTGGTTGGCTCAGCCCAAGTGGTGTTTGGCATACCCAATCGTTGGCTCAGCCAACAATTGACAAAAGCTGTCAAGCGTGAACTTACAGACACTCCGGAAGGGACCTTTTTTTTGTGTTTTTTTTTTAGTTTGTGTGTGAAATTACATTTGTCAGATACTTTTTGATATATTTTCCCATCTTAGTTGATTATTAATCCACTTAACTGTTCTGAATAATAAGGATTTACGTTCTACATTAAAAAATTAATTTCGATATTATTTACATTTATTTACCAAAAAATATATATATCGATCATAAAGTCTTCTTAATAATTCTCAATTATTAACAAAAAATTTCTTGCAAGCATACATAATATATTTTAAAATATTGACTATTATATCCTTAGATATAGCAGATGTCACGCATCCTATATTGTGCAAATATTATCCTTGGAGGTATAATTATCAGACTATCACTTTCTTTTTCATGTGAAATAAAAAAAATTCATTAGCTGGAATCAGTCAAAATTGACCTGTCATTTAAACTCTTTGACTTGACTCATTTTTAGATTGATTAATTTTTTTTAGTTTTGCTTGACCATTTCATTTCTCCTTTGGCAACCAAACTTCCAACAATCACCTTGTAGGGTGTTTTCCTTTACTTT
The DNA here is from genome assembly GCA_032274785.1 of Ajuga reptans. NCBI lineage: Eukaryota > Viridiplantae > Streptophyta > Magnoliopsida > Lamiales > Lamiaceae > Ajuga > Ajuga reptans. The sequence goes on from JAUEKW010000043.1 coordinate 1,022,772, forward strand.
TACTTTTAGAAAAGTGATTAAATTAGAGATTGTGGGAAAAATTACCTATAAGTAAAAGTATACCGTGTTTGAGATAAAAATACTTTTAACTAAAAAAATAAACTAAAAGCTGCAAAAGTAAGTAAAAACAGCTTACAACTTTTGACCAAAAGCTGCTTCTTTAAAGTAGAGGCAGTTTTTTAAAACAACTCAAATAACTTTTCTAAAGCTAAAAATTAAAAAATTGCTTTAAAAAGTAGGGGAAAACACCCCTTAACTAATAAGGTGTAGACTACCGTGAATCAAATAAAACATAATTTCTAACAATTTTTAGAACATAAAATCACTAATTCACACTCAAATTGTTCTAAAAAATTCCCATCATTCTCCTATAAAATTCAAAATGATATTGTTTATCTTCTGCTAGAAGATACATAGTTACAAATAAAACATAATTTCTACACAAAACACAATCTTTCCAAATTTACAAAGATGATTAATTGGTTGGCCACTTAGAATAAAAACCAACCACCATAACTTAAGCAAGGTTTACAAATTTTGATCACAAATATATCATGACAAGTTATACAAATCTTCCAACATAAGACGGTATGTTCATCAGTTGATGTGTCACAATGTTTTCCGACTCTCTAATGCAGAGGCTGCAGAGTCGATGTGAACAAACAAACACGCGTAAACTCTTTGCTTCAACCGATCGATCCTCTCCACAACCTCGTCCTTCTCCAAATTGCTTCTCGCCTTATCCAACCATTCATTCGCTTGTTTTAGCTGAGACAACGTTAATGCAATGTGGTTATTCTGATCAAGAACACGGGCAGAACCGTCTTTTCCTTTCACCTCCCCACCCCGAAATCCAAATTCAAGTGCTTTTTCGAGGAAATTAAGGAACCAAGATTGTGTTTCATTAGACAGAACCTTTTTTAGCTCCATCATGTCTTTTGAGCCGTCTCCTTTCGACCATTCTTGTTTGTCGGCCTCGGAAAGTTCTAGAGAGTTCCGGAGAGTTCTTTTCGTGTTCTTACCACGGTGTAATGAGCCATGCTTTTTGTTGGACTTTTGGTCCTTTTCTTGTAGGGCTGAGTTTGTAGTTTGTAGATCAATGTCCTTTGTTGGGATTGTTACATCGACTTTTTCGATCATTTGCGAAAGTACGAAGAACTTGGATAGGTAAACATGAGGATTTTCCGGAGATGCGGATGAATGAAGATCGGAGAACATACTGGAATTAAAACAAAAATTATCAATTCACACTTACACGTCTTATTCTATTTTTTTATTTTTATCGAACATTACCTGAGACACTTAGCAAGATTTGCTGCTAAATTAGCTTCTTTTTGAGCTTGTGTTGCTACAAAAGAAGCCAAGCTGCCCCTTCTAACCATTCCCTTGTAACACAAATAACATTTTGTTAATTAGTTAATATATAAAAAAATAAATTTAAATTTATAGTTGTAAATTGTAATATACCTTTCCAGGCTTAAGAAGTGAGGGGGGCAAATTGGACCATAAAATAGTGGCCTCCATAGGTTGTTTCTTGGTAGTCAAACAATTGAGATTGATATTTTCTTGTTTTTTGTTTTTGCATTTTGTTGTAAGAAATTTGGAGGAATTATCCTCTGTTTTGCTGCTAATTGAATCTGTATCTGACTTATCAGGACTCGATGCACCTGTCTGTAAAAGTTGTCGTCTCAAAAAATGTGTCACCAAAAACTTTTTTTGTTGTAGTGTCTGACCGACTAATTCAATCAATTTTTTAAAAAATAAGAACTAAATTAACAACAAAATAAAATTCATACCTGACCTTTAAGCTCAAATTGCTTAGTCTTCAACACACCCTGCATATACCTAGAAGCAACTGCCCCCTTCTCCTCTTTGATCACAATCCTCTTCCTCCCTCCCTCCTCCTCCGATTTCGTCTTAACAACCCCCTCGGAAGCTTCTAGAACTTCGGAGGCTTCTAGAAGCTGCATCAAGTCCTTGGGGTTGCCAACAAACGGGTGCCTCCCAGGGATAGGCCTAACGCCGACCAGGATGGGGACAGGGGTGCCTGCCTCCATCCTCTCGACGTATAAAAACTGGCCAAGTTGCAACTTGTTGTTTAAGATGAGATCAGTGTCTTGTTTGGAGAGAGTAACGTAGGTAGAGTGAGAAGAGTCGGAGACTTTGATGAAGAATCCGTGATCTGGCCATAGTTCCGGCCCTGATAGGGCCGGAACTATGCTGATCACTTGTAGGAGGATTGATCTGTGCTCGCCGCGAACTTTTAAGTTCGAATTTATGGTTTTTAGGAGCTTGATTAGTACTCCAGGCACAAGGGATGCCATTAAATTTTTCTTTTTTCCAGAAAAAAATTAGATTGGAGAGAGAGATGATAGAGAAAAAATATTGAGAAAAGAATTACATAAAGCAATAAATTGGAGGAAAAAAAACATGGTGGAAAGCATGAAGTTGTGCATGATTTCTTGAAATGGGAGGCACGTAATAATCAACAACAAATTCTTGCCTTTTAAGCCAAGAGACAATCTTAGTATGACATGGCCCACTTGATAAATATGAAATTGCAATTTTGTCCTCCTTAAGAAGTAAATTTCTTGGTGATAATATAAGACACCACAACAGAAAAGGTGAGACGATAATTATTGTCCCTAATAATAATTTCATCTGATAACTTATCGTCAGAAAATGTTCTACATATTTTTTTAAGGTCATTTTTAGACTATTCTCAGAGATAATTAATTGTTGCAGAAAATATTATGACTTTTGTCGTTTTAAATACATAATTTGTGACTGGATTATTGAGACTGCTAATCAGTAATGATATATTATTTGTAGTAATATAGTTGTAACAATGATAATTTTTTATTATCTTTGAAAGACCGTTTTCCTTGTAGCGAGATTGGCCGGGGAGGATATGTTTTATGGGTTGACATTTCAATTTGAAAGAAGAGGAAGTGGCTCAATTTAGAAAGGTGAGAGTAATTATAATAACTTAATCCATGAGATAACAACCAAATGATGGATTTTATTGGCTTATCTTGTTTGTAGAGACATAAGTAGTTGGTAGTTGGTAAACTGCAAAGTCAAATGTATTATTCTGTATAATGATTGCATTATTTTTATATAATTTAAAATATTTTTTTGTAATAAATATCTTTTTATTTATACACCCATATAAATAAGATTATAGCCATGTAACGGCCTAAATAATTTTCAGAGTTCTAAATTAATTTTTAGATTTTTAAACTTTTTGAATTTTATAATTATTTTTAACTAATTTTAATGGAAATTGCGAAAATATCCCTAAAAATTACAATTTTGGCCACAAATAAACATATATTTTTAGTTAGCAAATGAGACCAAAAAAAAATAAGGTACCAATGTGACAAAAATACTATAGTTTACGTTGCAAATAGTATTTAAAATTTACTATATAATTGTGAGACGACGTTAATAGATTATCAAGGTCTTGGCAGCTGCACCTCAACCTAAATATTGTGGCCGCGTTTGAGAAGATAGAGAGATCAAAAGCATTGTTTAAAGAAACCTATAATATTTCTTCTTAATTATCTTTTTTTTATTTATTTCCTTATGAAAAAATGGATGATTTAACAATTAGGTAGGTTATGGACCAATATTATTCGGCTACCAAATACTTTTAATGGTTTTGTTACTAACAATGATTTTTAATTAAGCATGCTAGTGATGATGATAGGCTACTCATAATTGGTTGGGGGTTTAATCGACACCTAATC